>JAFMOC010000404.1:0-40000 GCA_019802505.1 Corydoras sp. C115 | reverse complement strand
CACACTCACTAACACATACACTCTATATGGGGCAATTTGGAGCATTCGATTCATTAAATTTAATTGGTGTTTATTAGCGTACACAGGGGATGAAAGGTGGAGGTGTCCGCAGAGAAGCACGTTTTGCTGTAGGTGGAGCCACAGAGCAGTGGAGGTTCCCATGCTGACCCCACTCCTCCACCATATACACCAACTATGATGATCAGAACTGGATCGTGGAACTATAGAAGAAGGAGGTCTGGTCTGATCTGATGAATCAGGTCGTCTCCTCCATCACGTGGCTGGCCGTGTGGATGTAGGATGCATCATGGGAAGAGGACATGCTGGTGGAGGCAGTGTGGGTGCTACTGTGACACCTTCACCCACCTAAGCATGGTTACAGATAATGTTCACTCTATCATGGAAACCGTGTCCCTAATGGGCATGGCCTCTTTCAGCAGAATGATGCTCCTGATACAAAGCGGGGATGGTTCGAGGAGCCGGTGACTCAGCCACCACCTCCAAATCCACCAGAGGCTTCATCTCCCAACTTACAGGAGGGTAACATCTTGGTGACCGACATCACAGCTCACCTTCAGGGGTCTAGTGGAGTCCATTTCTATTACGAAGGTGCACCGATAAGGTCCAAGAAATGTGCTACCTCCATAACATACCAAATCAGGGGACAAGAACCGGGGTATAATCGGGTTGGGGACGTCACCTGGGCACATCGTCCAATACCGTAGACCTTGGAGAAGGGGCCGTATAAAGAGTGTAAAAGGTGTAAAGCACTTCCAGTGGACGTCACCCATCGCAGATCCCCCTCCTGAAGACAACAGTCACAAAAAAGAGGACAGAACAGTCAGCTTTAAAGGTTAAGTGTTTGAGTGATGCAACACTAAAAAGGGTTCTCCATGCCCATCCTGGGGAGAACGTTTCGGGCGCTGGGCAGATACACCCAGGACAGGGGGGCAATCTATCACTGGGAACACACTCACTCACACACACACACACGCTATATGGGGCAATTTGGAGAATTCACCTTGATCCATGTTTTTGGACTGTGGGACGAAACCGGAGAACCCGGAGGAGATCCACGGGGACACGGGGAGAACATGGAAACTGCACCCAGATTGGGATTCGAACTGGGAATCCCTAGAGCTGAGAGGAGAACATGCTAAACTACTGTCACTTATATATCCATCCCTCCATTATCTTCCACTTTATCCTCTACTAGGGTCGTGGGGGGGTGGTTCCCCATGCCCATCCAGGGGAGAACGTTTCACACACACTCTATATGGGGCAATTTGGAGAATTCAGTTGACCTTGATCCATGTTTTTGGACTGTGGGAGGAAACTGGAGAACCCAGAGGAAACTCACGCGGACACGGGGAGAACCTAGAATCCCTCGCGCTGAGAGGAGAACATGCCAACCACTAAGCCACCGTGCCATCCTTTTCAGAGTAATAATTAAATTAAATTGAAATAATGTAATATCTCAAGAGAAAAGGTGGCTTAGTGGTTGGCATGTTCTCCTCTCAGCTCTACGGATTCCAGCTTGCATGTTCTCCCTGTATCTGCGTGTGTTTCCTCCCACAGTCCAAAAACATGGTTACAAGGTAAATTAAATGCTCCAAATTGCCCCATATAGTGTGTCTGTGTGAGTGTGTGTCCAGCGACATTCTCCCCGGGATGGGCATGGGGAACCCCCCCATCCCCGTTCACACTGCAGCCTCTGATGATGTCACATGTAATAATGTGTCACTCAGACCACCTTATAAACCCTTTAGATTTAATCTCTGCTGATACTGTGTGTCTGTGTGTCTGTGTCTGTGTGTGTGTGTGTGTGTGTGTGTGTGTGTGTGTGTGTGTGTGTGTGTGTGTGTGTGTGTGTGTGTGTGTGTGTGTGTGTGTTGGGGTGGGGGGCGACTTGAACCATTAAACATACATATGAAATTAATTACCAGAAAAGTGTCTCTAAAGAACTCGGGTAGCTCCAAGCTGATGAAGTCTTCATCCAGTGGAAGCAATTGGAAAGCCCATTCATCTGACGTCACATCTGCAGAAAAATAATCATAATAATAATAATATTAATAATAATAATAAAAATAATCATAACCATAATAATAATAATAATAATAATAATCTCTGACAAAGCAACCCCAACACGAAACACTCACCACCGTAGACACCCTGCTCCTCCAGAATCACCTCGCATGTGTAGAACTGCAATGAACATGTGAGTCCAGAACTATTAAATACGTATTAAAACACGATAGGTCCGGTTCCTAAGGTTCCTCTACGGGGTATGGCGTGCTAACCCTAAGCCTAAAGACATCTTTAAAAATATCCCCAAACAAATTCCGGGTTCTGCAGGACGTGTAACATAAAGGGAAGGACATGCACTTTTATCATTGCTTTAAAATTCAATGTCCAATTTCATCCATCCATCATCTTCAGCTTTATCCTCCATTAGGGTCGCAGGGGGCTTCCCCATCATCATCCAGGGGAAAATGTTTCATGCACTGGGCAGATACATCCAGGACAGGGGGGCAATCTATCACTGGACACACACACTCACTCACACAGACACATTCTATATGGGGCAATTTGGAGAATTCAATTCACCTTGATCCATGTTTTTGGACTGTGGGAGGAAACCGGAGAACCCGGAGGAAACCCACGTGGACACGGGGAGGACATGGAAACTCCACCCAGATTGGGATTTAAACCGGGAATCCCTAGCGCTGAGAGGAGAACATGCTAAACCACTAAGCCACCGTGCCACCAATATAGACTTTGTTTATAATATATTTATCCATCCATCCATCCATTATCTTCAGCTTTAACCTTTACTAGGGTGGGGGGGGGGGTTCCCCATGCCCATCCAGAGGAGAACATTTTGGGCGCTAGGCAGATACACCCAGGACAGGGGGGCAATCTATTGCTGGACACACACTCTATATGGGGCAATTTGGAGCATTCAATTGACCTTGATCCATGTTTTTGGACTGTGGGAGGAAAGCGGAGAACCTGGAGGAGACCCACGTGGACACGGGGAGAACATGGAAACTAAAAAAAAGTGGTTTGTTTACGGGGTGAAATAAAACAAATCTGCTTGGTCAGCATTATTACACCCCGCAGATGACACCCGTCCACCGTTTACCTTCTGAGGAGTGAAGATGATCTTATAGCTTCTCAACCGTCCCACGGCTTTGTCCGAGTCGACTATATCTGCCGAGGAATTCCCGCAATTCATTATATATATATATATATATATATATATATATATATATATATATATATATATATATATATATATATATATATATACTATATACATACATATACATACTGATTGGTCAGTATGTAATGACGACTTGGATTTGTCATGAGTAAGCAATATAAAGTTATGTACGGTATATGTGTGTATGTGTGTGTGTGTGTGTGTGTGTGTGGGGGGGGTTAGCTATATTTTATAGCTATAACTTATATTTTTATATATTATTTAATTTACATATTTATACAGTAACATATACATGTCTACTTGTTTTTAATTTTGATAACACTCATTTAAAAAAAATCACATTTTTTTAACTTATGCTGCTGCTGTGTGTATATATATATATATATATATATATATATATATATATATATATATATATATATATATATATATATATATATATATATATATATATATCATTCATTATCTCCCGCTTTATCCTCTATTAGGGTCGCGGCGGGGTTCCCCATGCCCATCCAGGGGAGAGCGTCCCGGGCGCCGGGCAGACAGACCCAGGACAGGGCGGCAATCCATCGCTGGGCACACACTCACTCACACAGACACACTCTATTTGGGGCAATTTTTTTGAGAATTCAATTCACCTTGACCCATGTTTTTGGACTGTGGGAGGAAACCGGAGAACACAGGGAGGTTCCTCAGACGCTACACTGTCATTCACTGCGGTACGAGTCGGGCTCTTGGTGAAGTCTCGAAAGTGGATTCTGTTAAATTAGTGGTGAGTGCTATTTTTAATAATTTAAATCATTTTTTAAATTAACACTTGATGTATTGCACGTTTTTCCTTTGGGGCAGTTTCAGTTGTGACTGTACAATGTTTCCTTTCTGTAGTAAAGCATCAGCTGCAGACGACAATATTTATATTTAACTATTAGTGCTGAGAAGTTACAGCGAGATTTAGAGATTTTCTGAGCTTTAAAATGATACTTTATGATTCAAACAATTCCAACTTAGGATGTCTGATCACAGTTGTGGGGGGGGGGGGGGGGTTAGTGTCAGGATAACGGAGATCTGTCCTTTTTGTGAGAATAATGCAAACATTTTTAAACGTCTTATAAATCTTCATCTACATCTTTAAATCTGGACTCAAAACTCAGCTGTTTAAAATTGCTTTTCATTTTAATCATGTTATCGTAAGTTTGATCATTTTAATGTCTTATTATTTTCACCTGTACAGTGTCCTTCGGTGTTAAAAGGCACCTAGAAATAAAATGTATTATTATCATCATCAATCGTACATAAGAATGTTAATTCCTTAAGACGTGTATTCCTTTCAAAACAATTTCAGTACAATCATTCTAAGTTATTATGGGATGTCCAATGTAAAGTGTACAACACTACAATTTGGAGCAGTTTCAGCTTTTAAGGTGAAAAGATTTAAAGCTGATTTCGGTGAAGTGACTTTTGGGGATCTGGCAACTTTGTGAGTTCTCTGTTCACCTTGAGTCACTCTTCCGATTCAATGAGTCGATTCACATGAACACTGAGACAGATATTCAACTAACAGTCTCATTCTGTTTTCTTTAATTACAGCTTTAACTCTTTATTTGAAACTTTAGGAATTTCTTTCTTTTGAAATGTTTCCGATACATTATTTTTTTTTATCTATCATCAAATAATGAATGTGTTTATTACATGAGTTACGCTTTGTTGTGGACACTGTATCTGAATATGCATGACTGCTGCCCTCTTGTGGTGAGAAAAAACATTTACATTTCACCATAGAATTAAGATTGTGTTAAATGTCAAATGAATGACATTCGTTAAAATGTAGGTAAGAACTGCAATATGTAACAAAAGAAATATTATAAATTATATATAATTATAAATATTATAAACATGTTTTAAAAATAAACTCGTTCCATCTCTAAACCCTAAATTTCTAAACTTGAATTCCAATGGGGGACACGGTGGCTTAGTGGTTTAGCACGTTCGCCTCTCAGCTCTAGGGATTCCCGGTTCGAATCCCCATCTGGGTGGAGTTTCCATGTTCTCCCCGTGTCCGTGTGGGTTTCCTCCGGGTTCTCCGGTTTCCTCCCACTGTCCAATGGATCAAGTCAATTGAGTTCTACAAATTGCCCCATATAGAGTGTGTCTGTGTGAGTGAGTGTGTGTCCAACGATAGATTGGCGTCCTGTCCTGGGTGTATCTGCCCAGCGCCCGAGACGTTCTCCCCTGGATGGGCATGGGGAACCCCCCCCCCCCCCCGCGACCCTACTAGAGGATAAAATGGAAGATAATGAATGAATAAATGAATTCCAATGACCACCACGTGGACAAAATCAGAAAATTTCACTGTTCATTATAAAACATGCTAAATGTTGTTTGACGTTTAATTGAATATTAATATCTTTTTTTAATCGGTGACACAAAAGAGCGTGTTTCATTAGTGTTTAATTTGATGTCTTTCAAAATGTAGGATCCATTTAAAATTCTATATAATTTCATGCATACAGAAACTATATCAGTTCTTTATGAAACACTTATGAACTCAACTCTGTCCCGGATCACATGACGATGTAAAAGGTTTAAGGTCTGCTCTGTAGACCGGATTTAAAGTTTATTTTGAAAACAGACAAATGATTTATTTCTCAGACATTACAGCTATAGTTCTGTTACAATA
The DNA here is from genome assembly GCA_019802505.1 of Corydoras sp. C115. Lineage (NCBI taxonomy): Eukaryota > Metazoa > Chordata > Actinopteri > Siluriformes > Callichthyidae > Corydoras > Corydoras sp. C115. The sequence continues at coordinate 34,094 of JAFMOC010000404.1, read as the reverse complement.
AAAACCTTTGTAATGCTGTTAGTTACATTTCAATGTTAATGTTTGTGGGATTCATTCTAAAAGTAGAATTCTGATTTGTGCATTAAATGTCATTCTAAAAACAAAACAAGTGAAAATATAAATAAAAACATTCACATCATTTTTAATGATGCATCAACAAAAAAACTGTTAAAATAAAGAAACTGTTCAAAACACAAAGTCAAAGTCAAAGTCGGCTTTACTGTCAATTCCTTCACATGTTCTATACATACAAAGTAATCGAGATTGCGTTCCCCACTTTCCCACGGTTACAGACATTTATGACATTTAAACATAAAAGTGAAAAAAGTCAAATGCAGTGTGATGTAGTGGAATTTACGTGATAGATTGGCGTCCTGTCCTGGGTGTATCTGCCCAGCGCCCGAAACGTTCCCCCCTGGATGGGCATGGGGAACCCCCCCACCACCACCATGCCATGACCCTAGTAGAGGATAAAGCGGAAGAAAATGAATGTATGAATTATATTTGAGATAAATATATGTTTTGTAATTAGTGTAAATGAAATAAATCTTTGTTGTTATTTTTATATTTACTTCTTTGTTTTTTAATTTGATCTTTACCAGGATGTTGCATTCATTAAATAGTTTTTTCAAATCTGACACAATTTCTGTCTGTCTTATTTGTGTTCAATTATTCCTACACAAATATATTTGTGTAATGTAGGACTAAGCACTACTGATTGTACATCAAATATTGTAGTAAAACTGCAAAAGGTGTCATAGTTGGGTCAACATTAAATTATATTATAAGTGCAAATACTCACAGCCAAAAAACACCAAAGGTTTGTAAACTGTGCTTCTGAAATCATGTTTTATTACAGCTTTAATAAGAAAAAGGCCATAATAGAACCAGTTTAATCAACAGATTTATTTTTATTACTCAGCTGTGTCTCTGTGAACTACAAGTGTTTTTATGTTATTATGCCATTTCACTGTTTCACAGGAGGAATTCTGAACTTTCAAATTTTAACCAAAAATCAGCTGAAGAATATTTTCCCAAACTGAAGGTTGTAGTATGTTCTCCAGCTGTGGCTCTGTGAACTACAAGTGTTTTTATATTATTATACTATTTTGCTGTTTCGCAGTAGAAATTTGTAACTTAAAAAAATTAACCAAAAATCAACCAAAGAATATTTTCCTAAAATGAAGGTTGCAGTATATTTTTCATGTGCCTTTCTGTAAACTACAAGTGAGTTTATATTTAATTGCAATATTAATATTAAAATGTAATATTTTCAATATTAATAATAATCATCATCTTTCAACACTAAAGATTTTTTCATATCTAGTTATAATTTCCACTGTATATTATTCTTTTGGGGGGGATTTAAGTGTTTTTAATTATCACCAGCATGATCCTTATATCAGTAATATTTTTCGGTATTTCGGCAATGACTGGAGTTTATAGACGGTCCCTTGCTGTCACCTAACGCTGCAGCTGCCATCCCGCTTTATTGGACGATTTACTCGGATAAATCAACTCACCGGGAATTTAACAAAATATAGAGTTTGTAGTGTGTTCTCTATTCCGTAGTGATTTATAAAATGCAATTAAAATTATTTTAGGGCTTTGATTGAAAGTGGGAGGCGGAGCAAAAAGCGAATGTCTGCCGAATGTCGAATATCAAACTAACTTTACCGACATGTTATTATTGTGTTTTCAATATTACTAAAATAAAGTGCAGACATGAATTCCAAATGTAACCTCAGGTACATCTACATGTACTATGTATTATTGGTAAAGGAGAGATGCAGAGACATATGTATCATTAAGTTTTATTTTTTTAAAACGTATGTACACGCTAAAAAACAAGCATGCGAAATAAAATCAAGGCGCAACTGAATTATTGTGTTTTCAATATAAACTAAAATAAAGTACGATTTCTGAAAATAAACTTGGGTACGTCTATATGTACGCATGTCTACATTTAGGAGTAAAAACAGTTTGCAGTAAAATTAGTTTGAGGACTCTGTCTGAATGTCTGTAGATTTCTGTTTCATTTTATTTGTAGTCACTGAAAGTATGTTCAATTTCACTAAACTCATTGCAGAATGTCTGTTACTGCATCGCATTCGGCAGGATTTCAGGGAATTTACCTTTGAATTCAGTTTTTACCCAGCGTTTCACCTGTAAGGCATAGGGGGGGGGGGGGGGGGGGGGGGGGGGGCTGTAGGTCGTTATGCATATGAATAGCTGCCTGATGACCCCTTAATGGTTAGAAAAAAGGGGGGCTGTTGTCCTCAGAATTTCAAGGGTCCAGTAAGACCAGGGTTAAGGAGAGCTATCAACGTGGGTTTTCCGTGTGTTATATTTATTTAGTGATAATTTACATTTACATTTACATTTGGTCATTTAGCATACAATTAACGTTTATTTCCAAGGTTTACCATGTTCCAAAGGTTCCAAAGTTAGAATTAAGGGTTAAAGTGTTTATTAAGGAGCCAAAGAGAGACGAGACGAGATATAAAGCCATATGCTCTCTTTGATATTTAATGCAGCCAATGAGATTTGTGTTCTGTTGGTATACTATTTGGGTTTTCGTAAAGTTTACCACCTTTTCTTGTATTAAGGTGAATTGATATGTGATTGTGGTTTTAAGTTGAGATGTAAATTCGTGGGGTTAAACAAGTAAAGGCTCATTCTTAAGATTAAGAGTTTACAGTGTAGAACTTGCTCGTTGTACATTTGTTGATGTGATTTATGTTGCAGTTCTTACGGTTGGGTGTGAGGTTCTGTTCAAGGTTAAGGTACAAACTCAAGAATAAACCTAATCAGTTGGCAAAAATATTTGTGCTGTCGACTTTAAATCGGAGGGAGCTACAAACATAATATATTGAGTTTAATAAAAAAAAAGTTAAAGAAGTGATTTATGTTAAAACGTTTGAAGGCTGTAAGCTGAATCGCTGACTTTTGTGTGAATCGACTCAGTGAGTCATAAAATCTAGAAGGGTTTACAGTTTGTTCTACACAGTTCACATCATTGGCTCTTTTTGGGGATCATGATTAGAACATTGAGGGCGTCATGGTGGTTTAGTGGTTTAGCATGTTCTCCTCTCAGCACTAGGGATTCCTGGTTCGAATCCCCATCTGGGTGCAGTTTCCATGTCCTCCCCGTGTCTGCGTGGGTTTCCTCCCACAGTCCAAAAAACATGGATTCAAGGTCAATTGAGTTCTCCAAATTGCCCCAAATAGAGTGTGTGTTTGTGTGAGTATGTGTCCAGTGATGGATTGTCCCCCTGTCCTGGGTGTATCTGCCCAGCGCCCGAAACGTTCTCTCCCCCACCCCACCACCGCGACCCTAATAGAGGATAAAGAGGAAGATGATGGATGGATTAGAACATTGTAAAGCTGCTTTGAGACAATGCACCATTCTAAAATTGCCCTGTGAAGAAAGCTGAACTAAAACTCTTTGGTATGTTCTTCTGAATGCATGACCGCAGTAAACACATTGCAGGAACATGAGGCTTTTGTAAAAATCATTCTTCAATAATAACAGAGAAGAGGTTTCCAAAGAGCTTGATCAAAAACAGAGGAACAGACAAGTTACAAACAGAGTAAGAACATGATTTAATTCAGAAACATGATTTAACAGAAACATTTAATTCTTAAACATCGAAATCAGATGGAAGCAGTTTTACAGAATCTCAGGACTTTGATTCTCACTGTGAGAGACCTAATGTAGCTTTAAGTTACATTTACATTTAGTCGTTTAGCAGACTCTTTTATACAAAGCGACTTACAAATGAGAGAACATCACAAGTCAGAAGTTATGCAGAAAAGCATGCATAACTTCTATTTTTTTTTTTTTTTTTTCCACAGGTATTTGTCAAAAAGATGCATCTTCAGTAGTTTCTTAAAACTGCAGAGTGACTCCGCCTTACGGACAGAGTTGTGAAGATCGTACTACCATGTTGCAGTGGTGAACGCCATGGAGTGAGAGTTAGCTCCTCGGTGAGGTGGAACCACCAAGCGGCGATCATCACTGGAGCGAAGTGAACGAGTCGGAGGGTATTTTGAAAAGATAGACTGAAGGTAGGAGGGGGAAAACCCAGAAATGGTTCTGTAGGCCATAAGTTTTCTTATTACACAACTTTTAAAGTTTATAAAAAATAAAGACCATCCATCCCTTATCTGATGCTTATTTAGGTCGCGGGGGCAGCCAAGAAGCCCACACATCCTCAGCTACCTCTTCCAGCTCTTCAGGAGGCACACCGAGGCGTTTCCAAGTTGACCGAGACATCATCTCTCCATCTTGGCCCGAGTTTTCATTTCATTAAAGTTACAGAGTAAGTACAAGATTTAAGTTTCAAACATTAACAGGATCAGAACAGATTAGACAAACCATAGACTACTCTAAAAGTTTCATTATTGACTTGTAGTATGTACTAATCACCATAGTTTAATTATTGATATCTGTCATCATTAAGGGACTGTTTTGCTTCCTATAAACTCAACTCAATCCGATCTCTTAGAATAATCTGAGATATTTAAAAGTGTTTTAAGTCAATGATAAAGTGATTAAAGGCATGAATGGGGATTGAACCCATGATGTTCGGTTGACGAGACCAACGCCTTACCACTTGGCCACCATGCCCTCCCTGTGAGACTCTTAATAATGAGAATCCTGATGGGAAACATGGAGTGTAATTGTTCTCCACATTGGATCAGCTGAAAGAATCTTCTGCAGCACATTGAGAAACCTAATGTTTAGCAGGTTGTGTGTTATTATACGTTAGTGCACAGAGACTTTAGGATTTGATTCAGATGAAAGCTCTAAAAAGAATAATTTGACTGACAACAGTGACGTAGCAGACAGTACAAAAGTGTAAAGAGCCATTATTCACTTTCTGCTGATTCTACTGATACAAAACGTCTAAATATGTCTTTATGAGGAAGCGTTTTTATGGGTGGTGTCCCAAATACAGCAATGTGCATTACGTATCTGCCCTAGGTGTCTGCGTCAGGTATACACTTTGAAGTGCACTTTGTTACCAAGCAATAGCATTTGACCTTCTTCCCGGGAATGAAACAAAACACGAAGGTACAAATGTAACAATGTAAATTAGATCACAGGGGGGGGGGCCTCAACTGACCTTGATCCATGTTTTTGGACTGTGGGAGGAAACCCACGCGGACACGGGGAGGACATGGTAACGGCACCCAGATGGGAAATCGAACCGGGAATCCCCAGTGCTTAGAGGAGAACATGCCAACCACTAAGCCACAACTCTCCCATCTGAGCTATTTCAGCACAAAAGCTGCTGCATTAATTAGCAAGATACTGTTCTCAATAATGATTGATGTAAAAAATACTTTAAAATGCAGTTCAGTGGAAGAAGATTACAGTCAATAAAAAGGTTAATGCCCTTTATTTTTATTAAAAGGCATTTTAGAACACAACTTTACAGGCCAACGCTGGTTCCACCGAAATTTGAAATGGAATCTATTACACCACGGAACCACCGAAAAAAGAACCCCAGGTCAAGAATGTCGGGTCTGTTCACAATCCTTATCATAAAATTTTCATTTAAAGTTGTTAAGGAAAAGTAAGTTATTGTTTGCTGTATCATGGCACAGTGGCTTAGTGGTTTAGCACGTTCTCCTCTCAGCACTAGGGATTCTTGGTTCAAATCCCCATCTGGGTGGAGTTTCCATGTTCTCCCCGTGTCCGCGTGGGTTTCCTCCGGGTTCTCTGGTTTCCTCCCACAGTTCAAAAACATGGATCAAGTCAATTGAGTTCTCCAAATTGCCCCATGTAGAGTGTGTTTGTGTGCGTGTCTGTGTGTGTGAGTGTGTGTCCAGTGATAGATTGGCGCCCTGTCCTGGGTGTATCTGCCCAGGGCCCGAAACGTTCTCCCCTGGATGGGCATGTGGAACCCCCCCCCCCCCCCCCCCGACCCTAATAGAGGATAAAGTGGGAGATAATGAATGAATGAATGAATGTTTGCTGTATCTATTTGTTCATTAGATTTTGACAGTGCATACCACGTTGTCTAGTTTAGCTGTAACCCAGAATCAAACCAGCGACCTTGCGATGTCCACTCCAACACCCTAAAGTGGTCAAGATAAAGAGATGAGATGAATGAACATTTAATTTAGTTTGTAGTTTACTGGATTTGTACACCAGATAAACATAATAAACATAATACACTGTATTCATTTGTCGAGGGACAGAAAACAAACCTGTAATGTGGTGACTGTCCAACAAGCTGGACAGATACACCCTGGACAGGGCACAAATTTGTGTTTATTGTATGTGCTACGGCCAACTTAACAATTTTTACTTATTGTAGCGTCAGTTTGAAAGCAAAAACACAAATAAATATAAAAATGATATTTCAAATAATTGCAATTAAAGGTTAATACACATAAGCATAAAACATGCTCATACATTTTTTTGTTTTATTTCCATGATTTGTTATTGATGTTGTAAAATAATTTAAATCGATTCAGGTCAAATCAAAGAAAAAAAAGTTAATTTAAAGGTATTTTATTATCTCTACTTATTAACATTTTATTCCTGCCTACTTATTTTAAAAGTTTTCAATTAGAATAATTGCCAAGCAGCAAAACATAACAGAGAGAATGCTGACAGAAACTCTCATAGATTTATATAAACATAAAAAATGTTTGTGATGGGTCATTATACATGACAAAAAATAAATAAAATTCAAAGCAGCTACTCATTTGATTAAAAAACTCAGCTCTTCGTTTGATTAAATGACTTTCGTCCCAGTTATACAAACCAAGGACTTGTCGGTTAGTTATTTTCTTATATTCTTTACATGTTTAGTTACTGAATTAGTTGTCTGACTTTTACAAATTGTTCTCTAAACAGAAGCGGGACCCTTCATGACCTCGCTGCATTCTCACAAAGACATGACTAAGAAGAAAATGAACCGCTTAAGTTGTGATGAAAATTTTACCAAAATGACTGAACTCAAAAAACACCAGTGTATGTCCATCAAAGCAAGAAACTTTTCCTGTGTGCAGTGTGGAAAAATCTTTACAACTCAATCTGGTCTTAAAACACATCAGCGCATTCACACAGGAGATAAACCATATTCCTGCTCACAGTGTGGGAAGAGTTTTTCTCATGAGGGTACTCTAAAAATTCACCAGCGCATTCACACAGGAGAGAAACCATATTCCTGCTCACAGTGTGGGACGAGTTTTGCTGTGCAGAGTAATCTAAAACATCATCAGCACATTCACACAGGAGAGAAACCATATTCCTGCTCACAGTGTGATAAGAGTTTTACTCAGCAGAGTAATCTAAAACATCATCAGCGCATTCACACAGGAGAGAAACCATATTCCTGCTCACAGTGTGGGACGAGTTTTGCTGTGCAGAATAATCTAAAACATCATCAGCGCATTCACACAGGAGAGAAACCATATTCCTGCTCACAGTGTGATAAGAGTTTTTCTCGAGCAAATACTCTAAAAATTCATCAGCGCATTCATACAGAAGAGAAACCATATTCCTGCTCACAGTGTGGGAAGAGATTTACTCAGCAGGGTACTCTAAAACTTCATCAGCGCATTCACACAGGAGAGAAACCATATTTCTGCTCACAGTGTGAAAAGAGTTTTTCTCATGAGGGTACTCTAAAAATTCATCAGCGGATTCACACTGGAGAGAAACCATATTCCTGCTCACAGTGTGATAAGAGTTTTTCTCGAGCAAATACTCTAAAAATTCATCAGCGCATTCATACAGAAGAGAAACCATATTCCTGCTCACAGTGTGGGAAGAGATTTACTCAGCAGGGTACTCTAAAACTTCATCAGCGCATTCACACAGGAGAGAAACCATATTTCTGCTCACAGTGTGAAAAGAGTTTTTCTCATGAGGGTACTCTAAAAATTCATCAGCGGATTCACACTGGAGAGAAACCATATTCCTGCTCACAGTGTGATAAGAGTTTTACTCAGCAGAGTAATCTAAAATCACATCAGCGCATTCATACAGGAGAGAAACCATATTCCTGCTCACAGTGTGATAAGAGTTTTACTCAGCAGAGTAATCTAAAACATCATCAGCGCATTCACACAGGAGAAAAACCATATTCCTGCTCACAGTGTGGGAAGAGTTTTTCTCATGAGGGTACTCTAAAAATTCATTAGCGCATTCATACAGGAGAGAAAACATATTCCTGCTCACAGTGTGGGACGAGTTTTTCTCGTGAGGGTACTCTAAAAATTCATCAGCGCATTCACACAGGAGAGAAACCATATTCCTGCTCACAGTGTGATAAGAGTTTTTCTCATGAGAGTACTCTAAAAATTCATCAGCGCATTCACACTGGAGAGAAACCATATTCCTGCTCACAGTGTGATAAGAGTTTTACTCATGAGAGTACTCTAAAAATTCATCAGCGCATTCACACAGGAGAGAAACCATATTCCTGCTCACAGTGTGATAAGAGTTTTACTCAGCAGGGTACTCTAATATGTCATCAGCGCATTCACACTGGAGAGAAACCATATTCCTGCTCACAGTGTGGGAAGTGTTTTACTCAAGAGGTTAGTCTAAAACGTCACCAGCGCATTCACACAGGAGAGAAACCATATTCCTGTATTGATCATTGTTTGAAAGACGCTTTAGTAAAGGAGACAGTTCAATAATGTACCAGTACATTCAGTCAGAACTGAATCAATAACCCCCCACAGGATAACACTGAGTTGTGCTGTTGTGTTACATATTGCCAATTTACACTCTTGATGATTTAATGACACAAAGTAAAGTTCTGAACTTTTTTACATTTATTCATATAAGTAGCTACAGTCAATTAAATTATAGGGATGTTTTTACTCTGAAAGCCACTAATATATATGATACTATAGTTGTGATTGAGGATGAATTAACATTTCTTTAAAAAACTGAATGGTGGTGTTAAAGGCCAAGTCATTTATTGTGATCATGTATTGTTATATGTATATGCACCAAAGCTTGTGCATAATAAAGCAAAAAGGCATGAGAGGGTGTGCATTATTGTGAATAAACGACAGTGACAAGGAGTGTTTTTACAAACACACTATAATAAAATATAGTAAATAAATGCATTTACTGAAAGAAAATTTATTAATAAACTGGTTTTCTGCAACATAATCGTTGTTTCTGTTCTCAAGTCGTGTGCATTATTATGAATTATGTCATGGTTTGACAAACAACTTGGCCAATCAGACAACAACCGAAACTACTTGTTTTATTAATGTCTCAACAACACTTCTTTCATGTGAATTATTCACAGTAATGCACCCCCTCTTGACTTTATTGTTTTAATATAATACCCATGTAGTGAATCATCAGTTATACTGCAGTATTGTTAGTTGATTTTATGTCGCTGTTATTATTTAGATGATGTAATGAAAATGTGAAAGAAGTGAATCCTGTAATAAATGTTATAAACATCATCTCCTGTTGCAGGTTATTATTGTTTTTGTTATTTCCTCTCAGAGGAATCCAGAAGTGTATTTCATTGAATTAAAGTTTGCAGGTACAGAGTGATTCTTAAATAATGTATTTAGATTAACACATCCATTATCTTCCACGTAATCCTCTACAAGTGTAGCGTGGGGGGGGGGGTTCCCAATGCCCATTTAGGAGAGAACGTTTTGGGCGCTGGGCAGATACACCTTTACTTAGATTTTACATTTTACACCGAGCATTGAGAATTGGTAAGCTAAACGGCCCTAAAGCATGCATTCTCTACAGTAGTACTAATCCACTACAGATATAACATATGAATGACTCGTTGGATGTCGTCAAAGGTGACGAGGACTTATAAAAACTCACGTAAATAAACACCTGAAATTTTTTTATTTGGGTTAATTACCTCAGTAATATTTGAGTTCTTAATATTGAATATTTACATTTACATTCAGTCATATAGCAGATGCTTTTATCCAAAGCGACTTTCAAATGAGAACATCACAAGTCAGTAGTTATGAAGAAAACCAACTACACTGTAAAATCATCAAACCTGATTGTTATTTGATGCTGTGCCTCGCGCCCCCCCTTTTTTTTTTCTACAACAGGTATTTGTTAAAAAAATGTATTCAGTAGTTTCTTAAACCTACCTAGTGATTCTGCCTTACGGACAGAGTTGGGAAGATTGTTCCACCATTTTGCAGCGGTGAACGCCACGTAGTGAGAATAAGCTCCTCGGTGAGGTGGAACCACCAGGTGGCGATCATCACTCGAGCGAAGTGAACGAGTCGGAGTGTATTTTGAAAAAATAGAGTTAAGGTAAGAGGGGGAAGATCCAGAAATGGAAGTGAGGAGGGAAGTGAGTAATGGAGTGACGAGTTCTCTTGGGGGTTAAACACGAGTCGGGCTGCAGAGTTTTGAATTAGTTCTAGAGGTCTGATTGTGGAAGCTGGGATACCGGCAAGTAACATTACAATAATAATAAATAAATAATAATTAATTATAAAAAATAAAAGTACCATTCACACTAAAGATCTCATTGGTTGCAGTAATTTATTTATGCCAGGTGGTGGCTCCACAATGCAAGGTCCTACACATACAGACTAAACTGTATTTGTACTGGGATCATTTGTATAGTTTGTAATTTGGAAATATGATTAGAAAGTGTTGTGTTATTCAAACCCCGATGAAGTAAGTAAATACTCTCTTTTGAGTGTGAATCAGATATGGAATGATCAATCAGTTCATCTGCTTTATATCTTTGATGAACAATCCTTCTGTGCATTTTTCTTTATTTGAACAATTTTTTTGTTGGTGCATTATTAAAAATTCATTTGAATGTTTTTATTTGTATTTTTACTTATTTTGTTTTAGAATGACATTTAATGCACAAATCAGAATTTTACTTTTGAAATAATGAATCCCTCAATCAATATATGATTTGAAATGTAAATAACAGCATTACAGAGGTTTTTACAAAGACTTTCCTAATTGGTTTGATTGTAACGGAACCATAGCTGTAATGTCTGAGAAATAAATCATTTGTCTTTTTAAAAAATAAACTTTAAATCCAGTCCACAGAGCAGACCCTAAACCTTTTATATCTTTATGTAATTCAGGACAGAACCCATGATATTAAAATGACACAGTCTAAAAGTGTTTCATAATGAACTGATATAGTTTCTTTATGTATGAAATTACTTGTATATGGAATTTTAAATCCTACATTTTGAAAAACATCAAATTAGTCACTAGTGAAACAAGCTCTTTTGTGTCACACATTTAAAAAAGATATTAAAATGACATTATATGTCAAACAACATTTAGCATGTTTTATAATGAACAGTGAAAGTCTCAAAAAGCAGATAAAAAATGCACAACAAGGGCTTGTTTCACAAAGGAGAACTGGAGAAATGTATTATTGCAGATTTAGTCCACTTGGTGGCAGAAGTCCATCCATTATCTTCCGCTTTATCCTATATTAGGGTTGGGGGGGGGGGGGGGGATGTAGGGTTTAGAGATGAAACGAGTTTATTTTTAAAACATTTATATAACATTTATAATATTTATAACCTGCTGTTCTTTTGTTACACAGTTCATATCTACATTTTAATTAATGTAATTCATTTCACACAGTGTGACTTTTATCTTAACTTATCATGTGTGTAATTTCGGATATTTTTTATAATTAAATTCAAACAAATGTATTTTATTTGAAAGGCAAATGAATGATTTGCTGATTAAAACTATATTAAATGTGCTACTGGACCTACTCCCACAACTCATCTGCTGCAGTGCTCAGAGATGAAGGTGGAACCTACGATAACAACAGGAAGTTAAATCTAATAGATGTAGCTCACAATACACATGCAGTGGATCCATAAATAATTTGATATTTCATTTATTTTATGTTTTATTCACAGGCCTTACTTTTCTCTCTCATGTTAGCATTTAAGTTTGCTGAGTGTTGACTATAAGAAATGCACAGATTTGGTTCGGTGAGGAACATTATGACCCGTCTCCTGAATGAGATCCTGTTCTGAACACAGATGTGTACTTATATAAAATTACTGATTAGTGTAACTTTTGCATTTTGGTGAAACTGAAATGGTTTGAATTAGGAGTGCGAATCTCTGTGTCTTCGATTCGATTACGATTTTTGAGGTCACGATTCGATTCAGAATCGATTTTCGATTCAGAAATGATTTTTTCAGTTCAAATGCTCTTTAAATTTTGTTTAAATAATGTGATTGACAAGATGAAAGGACAATGTAAACAAATAGAACATTTATTTAAATAAAAACTTTTAGGTTCCTTCCTGTATCAAAGCTTTTTGCATCATTTTACATTTTTACAAAAAACAGGATTAAAATGAGCTAAATTAGAATGAGCAGTATTAGGTTAGCTTAGCTGCCTGGCTTTTTCTTACATAAAAAACATCCATCAATGAACAAACAATTCAAAATATATTAATACAAAAGTTTACCATGGTGCATTAGCCTTTAATCGAAACTAAAATACAGACTTTACAGTCAGTGTGCATTTAGATTTTGCAAATATTTAAAACTTAACATTAAAAAATAAAATAAAAGCCTGGACCTCCATCTACTCCGCACCTCAGCTACCCACCGGGCTGGCAACCAGCTCGACCTCATCATGACGCGCTCATGTCTCTCTTCGGACATACACATCACTCCACTTCATGAATCAGACCACTTCTTCATACAGTTCTCTGTCTCTCTTCCACCTTCTCCCGTGATCATCAGTAAAACATCTCAGGTACGTCACAATCTTAGTGCCCTCTCTAACACACTCTTTGCCGACTTGGTTACAGATGCCCTTCCTAGCATCAGTAACTTCTTAACCCTTGACACCAACACTGCATTAAGCACATTCTGCTCCACCTTGGCTTCATGTCTTGATCAGGTCTGTCCAAAATCCACCAGGAAAACACACAGTTCTCCGTCCAGTCCCTGGCTCACGGAGACGCTTCGGAAGCAACGTACTTCTCTTCGTTCTGCCGAAAGAAAATGGCGTAAGTCTGGTCTGTCTTCAGACTTAGAAACTTACATCCTTGGAGAAAGTGGCAAGTGAGGACTGGTAACTGCTGTTAAATCCTTGTTCTTCCAGTCCAAGGTAACATGCATCATAAATCAGAGAAAAACACTTTTGTATCTAAAAAGTCTATTGAAGCCTCTCCGCCCACCGCTTTAACCCTAATATGAGTATGATGAATATTAGCTAAGTTCAAAAATTCCTCAAAGGAGGGTCTGTCATGTAGCCAGACGCCAAAGATGTCATCTAGGTACCGGAAATATAGGGCCGGTAGATGGTTACACTTGGGAAATAGGGTTTCCTCCACTCAGCCATATAGATGTTGGCATAGGCTGGCGCGAACCTCTTTCCCATAGCCGTGCCCTGTATTTGTAAATAGTTTTTAGCATTAAAATGAAAATCATTCTTATTTAGATTAATCTCTAATAACTGTAATATCTGTTGGTCCGGACGTACCGAATTCGGATATTTCAAAAACGTGCGTTGCACGGCCCCTAATCCCAATGTGGCATTGATATTGGTATAAAGGCTCTCTACATCAATAGAAAATAGGAAGGCCGATTTGGGAAACCGTTTACCTCTGATTTTTTTCAACGAAATCATATGTGTCCTTTAAGTAACTGGGGTGCAATTGAGACAATGGATTCAAGAATTGATCAATATATGATGCAGTATTATAGGTCTCGCTCTCACAGTCGGAGACTATTGGTCTACCTTGTGGGACCTCCGAGGGAATGGTCCACGACTGTGGATCTTTGTGTATCTTGGGCAAAAGATAAAATTGTCTGGATTTTGGTATGTTGGGTCCCATTAATAAACCCTTTTTGTTTTAGGTCCTGTAATACTTCCAGAACCAATTTCTGGGTGCCCTCATATAGAGGATGCGTAAGAGATTTGTAATGTACCATATTGGTAAGTTGACGGTCTGCTTCTAACATGTATTGTTGTTTATCTTGTATCACAATGCTAGACCCTTTATCAGCCGGTTTTATTACAATATCCCTATTTTGTTGTAATTGTTTGAGAGCTACGCGATGTTTTGTTTTTAGATTATTAAACCTATTATTGGACCGATATCTTATACCCTTAGTATATGCAGCTTTATTGTTATTTAAAATAAGTTGTTGAATTAAGGGATGAACTTGTTTCAAAGATGGTTCCCAAGTCGATTTATTTATGAAAGGCAGTAAAGAAACATTTTGTTCATATTTAAAATAATCCAAGATCTTAAGTTTCCTGTTAAAGACCTGAACCTCCCCCCGCAGGGTCCCACAATCGATTCTGTTCGGTGTTGGAATGAAAGTCAAGCCCCTGTTCAATAGTTCCTCCTGAGGTCCTGTAAGTACAAAAGTTTTAGAGAGGTTAATAATATTGGAAGTTTTTCGTTCACCTGAATGTGTATCACACTTATCTGAGTTTACAAGTTTAACTGGTCCATCCAGTGCTCCAGGATCTGTGCCGCTGTTTGTTCCGTCTAATGGACGGGATCATTAGAGTTCACCCTGAACCTGAGGGGGCTAATTTCTGATAGAGGATTACCATTATTCCAAATAAAATCATTAATTTGTTTCAGGTTATTTTGTTCTTTCAGTGACAGTAGATCTGAAAAATGAAGTGGTGTATAAACTGTAGCATTTGGAAACTTTTTTGCAGCCGTTCGCCATAATTCCTGAAATTGTTTTTTCGCTGTTTGATTAACAAACTGTTCCCTATTGTTTAACTCTACTGAAAGTATTACCTTTTGTGTTTCAGGATTTGGGTCAAGCTTCTGTAGGATTTTAGTGATGTGCCACACATTTGCCCCCGGAAAACTATCTATCTGAACTTCAAAGTGAGTAAAGTAAGGGATACGGGATAAGTTAGAGTCTCCCACAATCAAGATCGGTTTATTAACCTTTAACTCCCAGTCCACAATCTTCCTATTTGTATTTGGATGTCTTGTAGGGATTTTAAATACCGTGATTACTTCCTCATTAGATTGTAAATTGGGTGTTGATTTACAAGTGGGCAAATTGCCCCCAGATCGATTAAAAGGACTTAAATTCAATTTAGTTGATTCACCAATCAAAAGATCACTGTTTACTCTACTTAAGGAGTTTAAACCCCGGATGTGAATCCAATACTCGATTGCCCCCCCTGTAAACCCACCTCCGAGACTTCTGAAGAATTGGACATGGGTGTCCCTTGTAAATTGGACGTTGATTTACAGATTTGTGCATATGTTTTAAGTGTTTTGGGGGACTCTGATTATTTTTAGTTACAGGCAGGGAGGATTCAGAATGAAGTCTTATAATCGAGGAAGAGATCCCCATAAGGGGTGATGTCCTCATTATCCCCCTGTCTGTACTGAGTGAGTCTTCCCCTGAAACTTTTTGCGTACTAGAATCAACTGGAAGTGGTGTAATATCATTAAAGGATTCAGATAAAACAATGTTGGATGGAAATGATGATTTTTGTGCCTGTAATGTGGTGACTGGTTCTTTAGGTGGGCTCCCCAATTCCCGTTGAATTTGAGCTTTAACTTTTTGTCTCCCACAGAAGCTTGGTCCATTATCCACCGTTTGTAACTGCTCTGGTAATCTCAAAGCCTGCACAGAAGAAATAGAGAGAAGATTCAGAGAGATTCACAGAGTGTGTTTCACTGAGCTGCGTTCCTCCTCAAGGAGTTTATATGAACTTTGGATGACTTCATGACTTTAATTTTTGTTTAAATCTATTTTTAGCCCATCTAACTGCCATTTCCCACTCCCTTTTCCCCAGAGGAGGAAGGCCACCCAGCAAATCACTGATCACTTCATCATAATGTTCCCTTAAGGTATGTATATTATTAAGTAACCAATTATGAGTGTGCAAATTAATTTTTTGATACGTGTTCTGATTAGGGCTAGCTGGTTTTATGAAGTTGGTTAATTTATTCGTTTGCTTAATCATTCCCTTTGAAAAGGAATTAGTTTTTAAACATTTTGCAATAATGTCACTATGATGCATTGCTTGAATTAATTTAAAAAAGGATTTACTCAAACCCACTCTAGGTCTTGTGTCCATTTTAACTGATTGTCCCATATCAACGTCTTGCTCCATTTCCCTTCTAGAAGTCTCTAAGACCGAAAACCGATTTTTTAAGTGAAGCATATTTCTCCTTAAAGAACTATATCAACTCCCCCCAAAAAAAAGTCCTGAACCGGAGGAAGGGAGAAAGACGACCGGCAAAAAAAATCAGTCTTACCCTGGCCAGGTGCTTGATGGTGTCTCTTCAACAAGGATGAGTTCCAGAACAGACTTTGATCCTCATACAGCAACACAAACAGGTTTAAGAGAAAATAAAAGACTCAACCTTTATAAAAGCTTACCTCACTCTCCAAAAAAAAGGGGGAGGAAAAAAACGTGGGGGGCCCCGAGAGATATAAAAAAAATCATTTTATGTAAAAAAAGATAAAATTGTTAAAAAAGATGATTCATCTTCAAATCTCTCCCTTTTGTTCCATCAGCAATAACCAGGAAAGAAGATGAAGATTCCCAGTCACCCTTTGATCCTCTTCTTTGGTGATGGAAACCCGCATTCAAAACTATTTGGAAGGAAAAGATTCCAAGTTCTACAAATGAATAGGGAAGACAAGCCTCTTGATGTCTTCAGTCTTTTCACAGAGTTAGAAATATATAATCTTCTTGTCTTGACGTTTTGCAGCCACGCTGCTTCATCAGAAGACTTAGGGTTAGGGTTAGGTCAAGGTATAGTATTAAAAAGTTTTTCTGATTGGGTAAATTCCCCCTTTAATGCTCTGGCCTGCGGACCCCCACTGTAGGACCCTTGGCAGACCAATGTTCCCATAAAATCACCCTTTTTATTAAAAACAAGGAATCTACAAGAATCTGATCCGTATTCACCCACCCCCTACTTAAAATCCATATTCCTTTATATTCTAAAAAAAAAAAAATTTTTTTAGAAAACTAAAAATTGTGGTGTTTTGAGGAGGTTAGGGTTAGTTGTTGGGGTGTGTAGTGTCATTTTTTGCTTTCCCTGAGTGTTTACAGAGGTAAGGGCAGGAATTAACGTATGATTTAGGGTTGTTCTTCAGGTCATCTATTTGTTCGGTCAGTAGATGGAGCTATTTCTCCCTCTATTTTATTTTATCTTTAAGGTATTTTCTGACAGCTTTTTAATGTCCTAATCCCATAGCTTAGTTCTGTTTTATTAATATTTTTCGTTTAACCCCTCTGGATGTATTGTGCCTAATTTGTGTATCCATTTTTTTCTCTGCTTTCTGTCTCATTGTTTTGGTCCAGTCCCTGTTTGTCTCCAGTCCCATTATCCTCAGTTTGTCCAAACCATGTTCTTGGAAATTTAAGTATAGTTGTGTTTTTCACTTTTCACTACTAATTAGATAAATGTGATGGTTCAATCGAATTGCCATAGTGTGTTTCGTCTCTCCTACATATATTAAACCACAGAAAGTACATTTAATTGCATAAATGACATTCACTGTATTTATTGAAATCTTTTCATTTGCAGGAGCTCCTTTATTTGATCTACGATTGAATATGTAAGGCCTCGGCATAAGGTAAGTATCTTGTCTGTCTTTTTCCCTATCTATTTTAGTATGAACTAGGATGTCTTTCAGGTTTTTATTGCATCTGTAGGCAAAGATTAAATTAAATTCCAGGAATTGGGGAACAGCCTGTTTTAAAATTTTTTTTAATGTTTTTTAATGTCCTTATTTATTGGTCCTAGATCTTGTACATACTTATGGACAAACGGGACTATATTGTACTTTTTATTTTTTGTGTTATTTAATGCATGAAATGAGTGTTTTACCTCTAATCTTATTGTTCTTAAAAGTCTCTTTGAGTATCCCCTACCCTTTAACACCTTAAACAGGGTCTTTGTAGCTTCCTCTATGTCTCTCTCATATGTGCAGATCCTTCTAAATCGAATCAGTTGGGATTTTACGATACCTTTGAATGTGTGTTTTGGATGGTATGATTTTTTGTGTAAGAGGGCGTCAGTTGGTTTAAAAAATACCCTCAATGCCAATTTTTTCTCTGCTCCCCATTGTGTCCAGAATATTTCTGTATCTAAAAATTGGATTTTTTGTTCACAGATTGTAAAAGTGACCTTAATATTCGTGTGGTGAGTATTTAAAATATTAATAAAATCGTCAAAATCTTCCCTCGAATAAGTCCAAACCCCAAATATATCATCCAGGAAACATAGATAGATTATGGGCATTAGTTTGCATTTTTTAAAAACAGATTCCTCCCAGGCTGCCATATAAATGTTGGCGTATGAGAGGGCAAAGGTTTTACCCATTGCTGTTCCCTGGGTTTGCAGGTAATATTCCCCATTAAACTCAAAATCATTCCTGGTCAGACCCAGGTGTAATAATTCCAATAGCGCTTCATCCGGTCTGTTTGGGCCTGGATTTATTTTAAATGCTTCTCGGACCGCCTCTAAGCCCAGGGTGGTATCTATATTTGTATAAAGGGATACTATATCTATCGTGAATAACAGGGACCTTTCCAGTATTGTTATTTTCTTAATTTTATCGATGAAATCATAAGTGTCTTTTAGGTAACGTCTTTGTTTTTGTGAGATTGGATTGAGGTAAGTATCAATGTATTGTGCCACCCTGTGGGACTCTGAGCCACAGTCGCTCACTATGGGCCTCCCTGCTGGGGTTTCACCCGGAAACAGCCAATTTGTTGGGTCCTTGTGAATCTTTGGTAGACAATAAAATTGTCTCATCCGTGGTTCATCTGGGCCCAACAAAAAGTGTAACTGTTTTTTTTAAATAAATTTATCTGTATATAATTTTTCTAATATTTGTTTTTGTGTTTCACAGGTCTCCATGAAGATCGGATCATCCAATTTTGTGTAATATTGTGCGTTATTAAGTTGTCTATAGGCCTCTCTTAAGTATTGTGATTTATCCATAATAACCACTTTGGACCATTTATCTGCAGGTTTAATTATAATATGTTTATTGTTCTTTAGTTTGTTTAAAGCTTGTTGTTCTTCTAAGTTTAAATTATTCTGTGTTGTATTTGTAAGTTTGATATTTTTAATTGTGCTTTGATCTCTATTAATTAATGTTGTGATTTCTTTCTTATCTTTTATTCTAGGTGGATCCCATCTGGACGGTTCCTGGAAAAGAGTTAAGTCATAATTCTTCTCAAAATCGAAGAAATTTATTATTCTAAGTTTTCTATGGTAGTGATGTAGGTCTCTAAATAATTCCTGTCTGTCCCATTTAATTGGTGTAGGAATGAATGATAGGCCCTTATTAAGTAACTGGAGATCATTAATGTCCAAGATTAAAGTTCTTTATAGATTAAAAATATTATCTATTGTGTGGGGTAGTGATTGTACTCTCACCCCATCTATAAATTTAATTTATGTTGCAAATCAAAAATCAAAAATAATTTTTCCTGTCTCAGGGAGCCAATGGATTAACTTTAAATTGGCCATTCGGAATTTTAGGTAAGAAGTTATATTTTTCTGTTATTGTTGAGTTAAAGCATTCAATCAGTGATTTTGTTTGTGCACTTAGTTTATCTAATCTATCTTCAAATTAATTAGTGGGATATAAATTGTAGCTAATGGAAAAATTATTTTGCATGTTCTAACTAGTTGCTGCAGTTGTTTACGCATTGTTAGATTTTCATTTCCCTGTAGACAGTTATTAAGTCCTATTGCTAGGACCACTATTTAGACATTAGAGTTAACCTTTAGTTTTTGTATCACCCCTCGTAAATGATGTAATGTAGCTCCCGGGAAGCTATCAATTTGTATTGCTGATTTGGTTAGGGTTATGGTTAGGTTTATGGATAAGGGTTAGGGTTTACACTTCCCCACACAAGGAGCAGAGGCGAAAGGGGCCCACATTGTGCACTGGCCTGCACTGCACCAAGCATGCACATCTCCAACCACACACTCACACACCCTTTCTCTTTTTAATGATTTTTTAATTGTTTTTAATATAAATATACAGGTTCAAGACCTGTATATGGTTTGTCAAAAAATTACTCTTAGTAGAGTTTATAGTGAGCATCATTTAATTATAACGATGCATGGCCATTTTTAATGCAAGTCTGTTGCAACGTTTCGGTTTTCGTTTGAAGCCTTCATCAGGCTGGACTTGCTTGCTTTATTTTAATTTAATTATATTTTATAAAATTTAGATGTGGCTCCTTCTTGAGCCTGCCTCCAAATGAGCTCTCCTGTGTGTGAGGCTGCTCATATAGCCTCTAGCTCCGCCCCCCACTGACGGTTGGATTTTTAAATAAACCACAGTGTTGTTGTTTTTTTTTTTTTTTTTTAAGATTAACATAAGATTAGATTAAAGAACTTTAAGATTAATTATTAATTTATGTTTTAATTATTAAAATTTTTATTTTGCAGGTTCTAATTTTCCAATCCAGTTTCCAGGTAAGTATTATTAGTTTTCAATTTGGTTAGGGTTCCCAAATAGATGTAGGAGAGGTAAGTAAATAGTATCCCTTCAATCTGTCACAGGTTTCGCGGTCCAATTGCCACCGTGAACTCGGGACCAACGTTGTGCACGGGCCTGCGACTGTCACTAAGCAGTTGACCCCCAAGTGTCCAAGCACTCACACCCCTTCACCATCCCTCATCACCCTTTTTGGTCATCACGGCCATATGTTCCCAAACAGGTGGATCACCACACCAACCCACCGAACGGCCCCACCGCTTGTGACCTCGATCGGTCCGAAGGTCCAGACCCCGCGGCTAAATCGGCTCGAGTTTAATCCGGTGCGAGGGAAAACACCCAAAACCCTCCCCGTACTCGGCGTGTTGAATGAAAATGCCTTAATATGGCTTAATGATTCAGGATGGCCTTCAATGTGGCTGCATCCCTTTGCCCTTAATATGGCATGCCTTTAATGTGGCTTTTTGGTCCTCATAGGACTTGTTGCCACGAGAGTCCGAACCAACAGGCTTCAATCGGCCCCGCAGTCCATGACCGGGCAGTAGGAAGGCCGTAACAATCCCCCCATGTTCAGAAACGCCGACTGGTCCGACGCAGGTGAGTTTCCACATCCTTCAAATCCCTTTTTAAATAGTTTTGAGCCATGTTTAGTGTAGTCACTGAAAGTGACTAAGTTTAAAAAAATTACTCCATTGGAGTTTAGTGCTTAATTTAGTTATGGTTTTGTTGAACTCATTAGTTGAGAGTTCTTTGGTGATTGTTTAATCATCACCTTTAGTAAGTCTGAGTTGCAACGTTTCGGCTCGTTGTAGTTTTTTATTTATTCATTTTTCAATTTTATTCATTTTCCCTTTTAAAGTGTAAAATAATAAAGAGAGAAACCAAAAAATAAAAATAGAAAAAAGGTTTGCGCACTAAACCCCTATGTAGCTCTGTGCAGGGTCTGATTGAAAATGAAGTAGAGCTGTGCGGATCGATACAAATATCGATAATATCGATACCAACGCTGGTATTGGTATTGAACAATACTTTTTACTATCGTAAAAAGATCGATACTCAAGTTTTTTGTGCGCACGCCGATTTATCAAATTCTATTCTCTGAGTCTGTAACACTGATATCACTGTGGCACAGGCACACACACACACACACACACACACACTTTTGTTGTTGCACAGTCACGTAAGACAGCGGCCACGTGGGCTCAGCCTGACCTGCCCATGTCGACATGTCACAGAACGGAGAGAGAGACTCTGAGTGGGAGACAAAAAAAAGATGAGAGGCTTTTTTCAAAGGCAGGACAGCTACTGAACATCAGGCGAATATCACTGAAACCCAAAAATGTGAACATGATACTGTCCTTAAATAAAAACCTCTAATCCTTTGTTCTAAATGGGGGGGGGGGATTTATACTTTATTTAATTTTCAGTTATCGATTTTATTTTGCTAAAAGCCAGACATGCACTGAAGTTAAAAAAAGGTCATTTTTCTTTCTATTACACAATTGTATTGTTCAACTTGAGAAAATATCTGCTCACAGAATATGTTGTGGTGTGTTAATTTTGTTGTACTGTGGTTTGTTAGCTCTCTAAACTCAGAAAATGTTGTTTTAAGTTGTGTTAAGTGATATTTTTTTACACTGTTTATTTAAGAGAAAACAGAATTGCACTGAAAGAAAGAAAATTCCTTTTTTATTGTTTTGCCTAAGAGCAATTCTATTTGAAAAAAAGAAACAAAGAAAGAAAAAACTAGTCTAGTGAGGGGAGCATTTTTACTTTATATTTGTATTGTCGTTTCTCCTTTTGTACCTAAAAATATATAATTTCCTCACGTTAAAGCAAACTTTGTTTTATTACTGTTCCATTGTTTCTAAACAAAGATGTTGATTGGGATACATTATTTTGTTGTCACCTACAATGTTTGGCGAAATTCTATACTAGGTCTTTTGGATCAATGAAGCTTAAATATTAAAAAGTATCGGTATCGAATATCGCGATATTGGCCCTGTATTTACTTGGTATCGGATCGATACCAAAATTCTTGGTATCGCAGAGCTCTAAAATTAAGCTCTGCCTCTGTGCATGAGCTTTTATAGTGTTAGCTCCGCCCCCTAACTGACGGTAAGAAATTTGGAAAGCTTGTATTTTTCCATTTAATATTCTTTGAATTTTGTAGTTATTTCTTTGTTTAAGCTTTAATTTCGCTCTTTATATTCCCCATATTGATGAATCCTGTTGGAAAATGTGCTGATCAGGTGAGTATTGATTACTTATTATTTTTCTTTTTATTCTTATTTAATTAGTGCTGATCAGGTAAGTAATAATTGATTTTATATTTTGTGTTTTCCAGGGGATTCTGAGTGGACAATCCGTGATCAGGTAAGTATGGATTACCTTTTGATCGGGTAAGTATTTTTAACTTTAATTTGTATTTATTTGGGGAAAGTTAGGGTTAGGGTTAGTGTTAGGGTTGGGATTAGGGTTAGGGTTAGGGTTATGGTCCTAATTTGTTTTTAATCAGGGGAAGTCCATTATAATTAGGTGGGATAGTGACTGTCACTCTCTCCCAACATTTTATTTTAGTTCAATTTAAGTTAGGGTTGTAATTTGGTGCAGATTTTATGTATTGTGGTAGTTCAGGTAGGGTGAGGTGCAGGACGAGAGGGCCATGCTGGCAGGACAGACTGGCACTGACTGGGTTAGGGGTTAGGGTTAGGGTTTAGGGTTAGGAGTTAGGGTTAGGTTTTAGTTATATTTATATAAATAATTTAATTGTGCGGAATAATCTCCCTTAGTGCACAGGCTCACGGTTCCGTTTCTTCTTTTCAACTTTTTTGCGGAGGTACAGGTACCCAAACAATGGCTTTTTTTCTGGCCTTATTTGTACATTTATTTAACCCGGACTTGTTTTTCTTTATCCTAGGTGGCGATCCAGGATCCTCATTCATCAGGTGAGTATCTTTATATTCTTTTTCCTTTCTTATATTTGCTCTTATTTACATCCTTTCTCCTCAGATACAACTGATTTCTTGGGTTAGGGTTTCTATACATCTTTTCTGTCCCTAGGTGGCGGTCTAGGATCAATTTTCATGAGGTAAGTCCTACTTTTTTATTTTGCTAATCCTATCTGATTGTATATGGTAGTCTTATAGCGGCTCTCGTCCATACTTCAGTAATAAAATAAATCCGTCTCCTCCAGATTAGTTGACATTCCAGCTAAAGAAGCTGAACATTAATTTATATACAGGAAGCCAACAGATTGACGGGAGAGAGACGTCCCTGCCATGGAGATATGCGGAATCAAATGCCGATCTGTCTTAAAAAACTTCCATAGTGTTTTTTCTTCTCGTCAGTTTTCTTCTTCTCATGGTCGTCTCTCTCTCTGTAACCTGCTCGGATTCACGCCAAAGGGTGCTGGGGGGGCAGGTTCTCAAACAGATGCCAACTGTGAGATGGTCACTGCATGGAGGGTTCAGCCACACATCGATCACACACAGACACACACTATCACACACACAACACACTCAAGCACAAAATTCTACAAACACTATGGTGCTTCTCACTGGTCAGCATGGTATACATCTTCCTCTATGTGAACAGTTTGGCATGTTCTCCGTTCTGCAGTATGACGACTTCTTTAAGCGCTGCTGTTCAGTCCGAGGTCCTATTCGTTGTGTAAGTGTGGTGTCCTGAAATCATTTTTTTAAAACTGAAGTACGGCTATCACTTCTTCCCAGGAGCTGGCTCCTAAATGTGTGTGAAGTTAGCATGTTCTCCCTTCTTAACGTCTGCTTCTTTCAGGCTGGGCAGTTCTCTTGTCAAAGTTACTATTTGTGTAATAAGGAAAAAACGTCTAGATCCTTTTTTTTTAAAACCTTTGAAAGTATCACTATTTATGGGGCAAAAGTTCCTTTTCCCATGTAAAAGTTGGCATGTTCTCCCTTCTGCAGTAGAGACTTCTTTATGGCCTGCAGTTCATTCCAGGTCCTATTCATTTCAATAGGTGTTGTGTCCTGGATTGTGTACTGCTATCACTTTCCAGTGGCAAGTGTCTGCTCTGTATGAATTGTTGCATGTTCTCAACTTCTTAAAGACTTCTTCTTTAAGCAGCAGGTTTTTTGAAGTTCACTATTATGGTTCAATAAGGAAAACGTTTTCTGGAACCTTTTTTTTAAAACATTTGAACAGCCCCAGTGCTATCACTTTTCAGGGGCAGAGTCCTTCTCTATGTGCAGTTGGCATGTTCTCCTTCTTGAAGGCTGCAGTGTTCATTCCCAGCTCCTATTAATTCAACTGGTCATTTCCTAAGTGTTGTATCTGGACATTCTTTTAAAACTTCAGTAACCAGTGCCATCACCTTCCCAGGGGCTGGCTCCTTATTGGGTGAATTTGGCATGTTTCTTCCCTCTTAAAGACGCCTCTTTATTTGTTTTCAATAAGGAAAAAGTCTAACGATCTTTTATTTAACCTTTGAAAGTATAGCTTTTTCAGGGGTATAATGTTCTCTATATGAAGTTGGCAATGTTCTCCTATCTAGCAGTAGAGACTTCTTTAAGGCTGCAGTTCATATCCCAGGTTCCTATTCGCTTCATA
The DNA here is from genome assembly GCA_019802505.1 of Corydoras sp. C115. Classification (NCBI taxonomy): domain Eukaryota; kingdom Metazoa; phylum Chordata; class Actinopteri; order Siluriformes; family Callichthyidae; genus Corydoras; species Corydoras sp. C115. Next base: position 9,026 of record JAFMOC010000404.1, on the reverse strand, counting down.
CGTGTTGTGTCCTGGATCATTTTTTTTAAACTGAAGTACTGCTATCATTTCCCAGGAGCAAGTCCTGCTCTGTATGAAGTTGGCATGTTCTCCTTCTTAAGTCGACTTCTTCTTTTAGGCAGCAAGTTCTTTCAAGTTCCTATTTTGTCCAATAAGGAAAGGTCTAGATCCTTTTTTATACCTTTAAAAGTTTTAGTGCTATCATGTTTCAGGGTAGGATCTTCTCTATTATGTCGCTTCTTCTTTAAGGCTGCAGTTCATTCCCAGGTCTTATTCATTTCATGTGTTGTGTCTGGATCGTATGTTTTAGTAGTGCTACTGAAGTAAAGTACTGCTATCCACTTCCCAGGAGCAGGGTCTGCTTTGTGTGAATGTTGGCATTGTTCTCCCTGTAGTCAAAAGCTAAATTGACGCTAAATTGCATCCACTTTCCAAGCAAGCTCAGGCCAAGTGGCTGATTTCCTGACACGGCTGCTTTTCGGGCCCTTTTTTTTTTTCACCAGCCCAGCAGCAGTGTTCTTCAGGAGCTGTTGACCATGCAGAGAGAACCCCCACTGCGGCGCGCTTTATTTTTTAGCCGTTAGTTTTTGGCACGCGGTTAATAATTTTCCACCAGAAGAATAATCGGTAACTCCGCCATACTCACCGACGGCGGTTCCCCCCCATGTGAGTAACAATCATGGGCGGTATACCCCCCCCCCCCCCATGTGAGGAACCATCGCTGGTTCCACATCTAGAGCCGCCGCCGTCACTTGTGGATATCTCGTGTCCTGATGTCTGACCTCAGTGCCTTTAAAGTAGACACTGGTATTAATCAAAGTTTGAAGCCCCCTTCATGCTCCATTGATTATTTCCTCCACTTATCATATATAGTATGGACATTGTCGTTCTACAATTCTAGACTGTAGTCCATCTGTGTTCTTTGTTTGTTTGTTAGTCCCCCTGTGGGTTTCTCGGTTCTCTATTGGTCAGTAGCATGACAGAACAGGTATCATTTGGGTGGTGGATTGTTTATTGTCAGTTCTGCAGCTGACACTGATGTGGTGAGGGTGTTTTATTGCAGCAAGTGCTGCTGGAGTTTCATTTCTCTCCACCTCAGTGACACTGCTGGGATAGGACTCATGCACCCACCAAATAATCCCTGCTCTGTGGGGTACTATTGGGGTCCTGATCATTAGAACAGAGTAAAGGGGACGTACACAGTATGTTACTGTAGAAACACAAACAGATGGACTACAATCTGGAATTGTAGAACTACAAAGTCCATCAACTTACCGGAAGTGAAACTGAGAACTACAAAAAAGGGGGCCTATCCACACTTTTAACTGGTACTGTAAATTATTGGGGCAGCATGGTGGCTTAGAGTTTAGCATGTTCCATCCTCTCAGCGCTAGGGATTCGAATTCACCAATCTGGAGTGGAGTTTTTCATGTCCAGCCCGTGTCTTCGTGGGTTTCCTCCGGTTCTTCGGTTTCCTCCCACAGTCCAAAAAACATGGGATCAAGGTCAATTGATTTCTCCAAATTGCCCCATATAGAGTGTGTCTGTGTGAGTGCGTGTGCACCCAGTGATAGATTGCCCCCACTGTCCTAGGTGTATCTGCCCTGCGCCTACGAAACATTCTCCCTGGATGGACATGGGAACCCCCCTCCTCCGCGACACCTAATAGAGGATAATCGTAAGATTAGGGATGGATGGAAGTTAATATTAAGGGCGGCACGGTGGCTTAGTGCTTAGCACAATGTTTCTCCCTCTAAGCACTGGGGTTCCCTGTCGAATCCCAATCTGGGTGGAGTTTCCATGTTTCTCGACCCGTGTCCTCTGGGTTCTTCGGTTTCCTCCCACAGTCCAAAAACATGGATCAAGGTCAACTGATTTCTCCAAAATTGCCCCTATAGAGTGTGTCTGTGTGAGTGAGTGTGTCCAGCAATAGATTGCCCCCCTATCCTGTGTGTATCGCCCAGCACCCGAACGTTTCTCCACCTGGATGGGCATGAGGAACCTTCATCATCATCATCATCCTCATCCTCATACGCTGTTTTTCACCTTTTTAAACAACCCCACCCCTCTCTCTACCTGAACAGCGTAACGTGTCGGGGGAACACGACTCTGAATGTTTTTAATCCAATTCACCCTGCTCCCCCCCCAGGCACTCACACTGCGTTTACTCTCGTCTTTTCACCTGACTGTAAATGTCGAGCTGAAATTGCTCGGCATGAAAAGCAGAATAAATAGATTTCCATTCAGCGCTGAATCTTGTTGGAGGGCGAGGCTTTGTGTTGGAACAGGAGCCGCCTGCTTTCATTGCGGACAGACTCGGCGGCCTGATTTTTTTTTTTTTTTGATTTTTGATTTTTTATTCTTTTCTCTTCCCCCGCCGTCGCCGATTATACTCTCGTTTGGCGTTTGGAAAACGGAGCGAGGCGACAAAGAAAATCTGGAATTTGAAAGTCAATGGTGAGGAACAGCTGTAGACACAGAATTGATTGAACTCCATCAGCTGGGTTTGGAGTGGAGCGCTAAGCCGGGCTCAGAGACGCAACTTCAGCATGGTCAGTCTTTATAAGGGGGGGGGGGGAGTGGAGAGACATCTGTGGTGAGCCCTGAGGCCAAATAGCAAACAGTTACTTTAATAATATGGAGAAAAAAATGTATCTATACACTTTCTACGTAGACCGGCGTGCTGCTACGAACCGGGGTATTTAAACTCCTTTAGTGGAGGGGGGTGAGGTGGGGGGGCATCACAGTGAAGAAGATCCATACGGTTTCACACAAGATGCCCTTCAACCCCCAACCCTTTTATTTTCCGGGTATGGGTTTGCTTATTGGCTCTGGACAATAACCTGCCCCTGGAACGAATTAAAGGGATAACATAAATACCATAAATCATAAATGTAGTGGCAGCACGTCTGCCTCTCAGCACTGGGGATCCAGGTTTGAATCCTAATCCTGGGTGGAGTTTCCATTTTCTCCTCATGTCCGCGTGGGTATAAGAAGAATTGGCTGCTTCAAATAGTGTGTGTGTGTGTGTGTGTATGTATGTATGTATGTGTATGTGTGTGTATTTATTTATGTGTACTATGTGTGTGTGTGTGTGTGTGTGTGTGTGTGTGTGTGTGTGTGTGTGTGTGTGTGTGTGTGTGTGTATGTATATGTATATGTATGTGTACTGTGTGTGTGTGTGTGTATATATGTACTATGTGTGCATGTGTATATTTGTGTGTATGTGTGTGAGCGTGTGTATATGTACTGTATGTGTATAAATGTGTTTGTTTGTGTGTGTGTGTATGTATGTGTATGTGTGTGTATTTATGTGTGAGTGTGTGTGTGTGTGTGTGTGTGTGTGTGTGTGTGTATGTTTATGTATATGTATGTGTATGTGTACTATGTGTGCGTGTGTATATTTGTGTGTATGTGTGTGTGCGTTGTGTATATGTACTGTATGTGTATAAATTGTGTTTGTTTGTGTGTGTGGTGTGTGTGTGTTATGTGTATGTGTGTGTGTGTGTAATATGTATAAATGTGTTTGGATGTGTGTGTATAAATATGTATATGTATAGAATGGTGTACAGTGTGTGTGTGTGTGTGTGTGTGTGTGTGTGTGTGTGTGTGTATGTGACCCTACTAGAGACCCTGCTGCTCATTTTGGGAATCGAACTCGTCGGTGGATCCGCGTTCTGCTGAACCAGGGTTCTGGTCTGCAGCGTGTTGTCGCCGGTTTCTGTATAAAGCCTTAAAACATCTGTTTTATTTATTTTAATTATTTCGTGTTGGTTCATCAGCGCTGCTCCGAGCTGTGTGCACTGCTAATTGCGTATGCCGCATATTAATGAGCCGCCATGGCTTTGAAATTCAGAAGCATGAATGTGGATTTTTTAGACAAAACGTTTAAACCAAATTCCACTGTGTGGTGAACGTGATGTCACTTCAGGGGGGAGGAGATACACACACACACACACACACACACACAGCTGACTCAGCTGCTCCTGTATAACACATAACACAGTCCATCCATCCATTATCATCTTCCGCTTTATCCTCTGTTAGGTGTCGCGGGGGGAGATCCAGGGGAGAACATTTCAGGTGCTGGGCAGATAGACCCAGGACAGGGGGGCAATCTATCACTGGACACACACTCACTCACACACACACTCTATATGGGGCAATTTAGAGAATTCAGTTGACTTGATCCATGTTTTTGGACTGTGGGAGGAAACCGGAGAACCCGGAGGAAACCCACGCGGACACGGGGAGAACATGGAAACTCCACCCAGATTGGGATTCAAACTGGGAATCCCTAGTGCTGAGAGAACATGCTAACTACTAAGCCACCCTGCCGCCTATACATTATATATATATATATACAGGGGTGTGAAAAAGTGTTTGCCCCCTTCCTCATTTCCTGTTTTTTTTGCATGTTTGTCACACTTAAGTGTTTCGGAATATCAAACCACTTTAAACAATAGTCAAGGACAACACAAGTAAACACAAAATGCAATTCGTAAATGAAGGTGTTTATTATTAAAGGAGAAAAAAATCCAAACCATCATGGCCCTGTGTGAAAAAGTGATTGCCCCCCTAAACCTAATAACTGCTTGGGCCACCCTTAGCAGCAACAACTGCAGCCAAGTGTTTGGGATAACTTGCAATGAGTCTTTACAGCGTTCTGGAGGAATTTTGGCCCACTCATCTTTGCAGAATTGTTCTAATTCAGTTACATTAGAGGGTTTTCGAGCATGAACAGCCTTTTTAAGGTCATACCACAACATCTCAATAGGATTCAGGTCAGGACTTTGGCTAGGCCACTCCAAAGTCTTCATTTTGTTTTTCTTCAGCCATTCAGAGGTGGACTTGCTGGTGTGGTTTAGAATCATTTGTCCTGCTGCAGAACCCCCCCAAGTTCAGGATCTTTTTAGTAGACAGCAGAATTCATAGTTTCCATTTATCACAGCAAGTCTTGCAGGTCCTGCGCAGCAAAACAGCCCAGACCATCACACTACCACCACCATATTTTACTGTTGGCATAATGTTCTTTTTTTCTGAAATGCATGTGTTCCTTTTACGCAGATGTAAATGGGGACACACACCTTCCAAAGAGTTCCACTTTTGTCTCATCGGTCCACAGAATGTTTTACCCAAAAGTGTTGGGGATCATCAAGATGTGTTTTGAAAAATTGAGACGAGCTTTAATGTTCTTTTTGCTCAGCAGTGGTTTTCTTCTTGGAACTCTGCCATGCAGGCCATTTTTTGCCCAGTCTTTTTTCTGATGGTGGAGGCATGAATGCTGACCTTAACTGAGGCAATTGAGGCCTGCAGTTTTCTTTGAACGTTGTTGTGGGGTCTTTTGTGACCTCTTGGATGAGTCGTCGCTGCGCTCTTTGGGGTAATTTTTGGGCGGCCGGCCACTCCTGGGAAGGTTCACCACTGTTCCATGTCTTCGCATTTGTGGGTAATGGCTCTCACTGTGGTTCGCTGGATTCCCAAAAAAGCTTTGGAAATGGCTTTATAACCCTTTCCAGACTGATAGATCTCAATTACGTTATTTCTCAATTGTTCCTGAATTTCTTTGGATCTCGGCATGATGTGTAGCTTTTTAAGGATCTTTCGGTGGACTTTACTGTCAGGCAGCTCCTATTTAAGTGATGTCTTGATTGAGAACAGGTGTGGCAATAATCAGGCCTGGGTGTGGCTAGAGAAATTGAACTCAGGTGTTAAAAAACACAGTTTTTATAGTATGTTTTAACAAGGGGGCAATCACTTTTTCACACAGGGCCATGATGGTTTGGATTTTTTTTCTCCTTTAATAATAAACACCTTCATTTACAAATGGCATTTGTGTTTACTTGTGTTGTCCTTGACTATTGTTTAAATTGGTTTGATGTTCTGAAAAACACTTAAGTGTGCAACCAAACATGCAAAAAAACAGGAAAGAGGAAGGGGGCAAACACTTTTTCACACCACTGTATATATATATATATATATATATATATATATATATATATATATATATATAATATATAATATATTATATATAATACTATCATAATGTCCATTATTTGCTAGTACAATCAAAGGAAAGGGAAAAAAACCATGGAGACGAGGACAGCCGTCTCCTTCGCGCTCTGTGTGTGATTAGTATTCCTGGTCAGTGTGGCGTTGAGGATGTGGTGGCTATCAGAGTCCGTACAGAGCCGCCATGGTTTTGTTCTGCATTATGCTTTCAAAATGGCTGATAATGGGCTTTCTGACGGCGCGCTGGTGATTTATGGCTGCCTGTTGTGTGAGATGTGGGCTGCTGTATATCAGAACTGGACTGGGGGGTGAGCTTTCTGAACCCCTGCACGGCGGGGTCGGGGGCTGCTGTGGGTCAGTGCTGTGGGAACGGCGGGACGTCTGCGCCCGGAGTCGCAGAATCCATCCCATGGACCAGATGGAGATGAGATAAGAAGGGAGACGGTCGTCTTGATCGAGGGGTGGGGTGAGGGGGGGGGGGGGGAGTTAGAATTCGGCCCGGCCCGTGGATTCAGTGCGGCTCAGTGAGAAGCACAATGGGCAGATCGGCGGCGGCTTGGCTCGGAGAACTCGGGTCTTGGCTGAAATAAGTTGCTAATGGAGCACCGTGCGGGAATAAAGTGTGAACATGGTTCTCATCACTTATCTCCCTTTGTGACGCTACATTAACGTTAGCGGCGTCAATAAACGCCGGCCAGCGTCTTCACTGCGAGGTTTTATACAACACCGGGCTGAGATTCGGTTCTAGATTTATTTCTGGGACGTGCTAAAATCCTGATGAGGTCACAGTCAGGTTCCCTCACTCACTCCACTCCGTAACTCACTCCTACTCACTGCCTCACTCACATCCCTCACTCACTCATTCACTCAGTCACTCCACTCACTCCCTCACTCACCTCCCTCACTCACTCCCTCACTCAGTCACTTCCCTCACGTCAGTCCACTCCCTCACTCACTCCCTCACTCACTCACTCCCCTCACTCAGTCACTCCCTCACTCACTCCACTCACTCACTCCCTCACTCACTTACACGTCCCTCACATCACTCACTCATTCACTCAGTCACTCACTCACTCCGCACCTCACTCACTCACACTCACTCCCCTTACTCACTCACACTCACTCAGTCACGTCCCTCACTCCCTCACTCACTCACTCCCGTCACTCACTCCCTCACTCACTCCCTCACCTCAGTCACTCCCTCACTCAGTCACTCCTCACTCAACGGCCCTCACTCACTCACTCCCTCACTCAGTCACCTCCCTCACTTCACTCACTCACTCACTCCCGCACTCACTCACTTCCCTCACTCACTCACTCATTCACTCAGTCACTCACTCACTCCCTCACTCACTCAGCTAAGCACTCACCCCCTTACTCACTCACTCACTCACTCCCTCACTCACTCCCACTCCCTCCCCTCACTCACTCACTCACGCCCCTCACTCACTTACTCAGTCACTCACTCACCTCATCACTCACTCACTCCCTCACTCCCTCCACTCACTTCCCTCACTCACTCCCTTACTCACGTCACTCACTCACTCCCCTCACTCACTCCCTCACTCACTCACTCCTCACTCCCCTCACTCACTCACTCACTCACTCCTCACTCACTCATTCACTCACTCACTCACTCACTCATCACTCACGCACTCCCTCACTCACTCCCTCACTCAGTCACTCCCTCACGCTCACTCCCTCACTCACTCCCTCACTCACTCCCTCACTCACTCACTCCCTCACTCACTCACTCACTCCCTCACTCACTCACTCCCTCACTCACTCACTCACTCCCTCACTCACTCACTCCCTCACTCACTCACTCACTCACTCCCTCACTCACTTACTCAGTCACTCACTCACTCCACTTCACTCCCTCACTCACAATCCTCACTCACTCCCTCCTTAACTCACTCACTCACTCCCTCACTACTCACTCCCTCCCTCACTCACTCACTCCCTCACTCCACTCACTCACTCCCTCACTCACTCATTCACTCACTCACTCCTCACACTCCCTCACTCAGTCACTCCCTCACTCACTCCTTACTCACTCACTCACTCCCTCACTCACTCCCTCACTCACTCACTCACTCACTCCCTCACTCACTCACTCACTCCCTCACTCACTCATTCACTCACTCACTCACTCCCTCACTCACTCATTCACTCACTCACTCACTCACTCCCTCACTCATTCACTCACTCACTCACTCACTCACTCACTCCCTCACTCACTCCCTCACTCAGTCACTCCCTCACTCACTCCCTCACTCACTCCCTCACTCACTCACTCCCTCACTCACTCCCTCACTCAGTCACTCCCTCACTCACTCCCTCACTCACTCACTCCCTCACTCCCTCACTCACTCCCTCCCTCCCTCACTCCCTCACTCAGTCACTCCCTCACTCACTCCCTCACTCACTCCCTCACTACACATCACTCCCTCACTCACATTCACTCCCTCCCTCACTCACTCCCTCACTCAGTCACTCCCTCACTCACTCCCTCACTCACTCCCTCACTCACTCACTCCCTCACTCACTCCCTCACTCACTCAGCACCGGAGAGAAAGTAACGGCAGACTGACCTGGTGTCTGGAGAACATGCTCAAGTTTAAACTATATATATAATGTGGCATCTCACTGGAAATCCATCCATTATATTCTATGGGGGCAATTTAGATGGGGCAATTTAGCACCACCAATCCACCTTGAATCCATGTTTTTTTGGACCGTGGAGGAATCCATAGGACCCAAAGTAATCCCACAAGAGAGAACGGGCGATTCGAACCTGCGCTGAAAGCGAACATGTTAACCACTACACCCACTGTGGCTGGCCCAAAACCCTAGCTGGAACTTAAGACCGTTTTGCTGGTGAGTGGAATCACAGACCAGCATCTATTCTCCACACATCCCCATAATAATTATGAAGACGGGCATATCATTTGGATCACTTTAATCAGGACGCTCCTAATTACTTCCACTCGTTTCTCCGAGTCCTCGCGTTC
>JAFMOC010000402.1:405000-567503 GCA_019802505.1 Corydoras sp. C115 | reverse complement strand
AAGAATCTGCCGATAGGGGCAGTAATAGTGACCTTAACTTCTCCTTTAATTAGTGCTGGATTGTACTTATTAAACTTTAATATATCTCTGAAAACCTATAACATGCCAGCATTTAAACCGGGACACTTCAAAACCCTTGTTTATCCGTCTTAAACATTTCGTTGAACCTTTATTCTTCATACTTATATCTTAATTACTTCTTAATTCATTCATTCATCCATTATCTCCCGCTTTGTCCTCTATTAGGGTCGCGGTAGGGTTCCCCATGCCCATCCAGGGGAGAACGTTTCGGGCGCTGGGCAGATACACCCAGGACAGGACGCCAATCCATCGCTGGACACACACTCACTCACACAGACACACTCTATATGGGGCAATTTGGAGAACTCAATTGACTTGTTCCATGTTTTTGGACTGTGGGAGGAAACCTGAGAACCCGGAGGAAACCCACGCAGACACGGGGAGAACATGGAAACTCCACCCAGATGGGGATTCGAACCAGGAATCCCTAGCACTGAGAGGAGAACATGCTAACCACTAAGCCACCATGCCGCCTAATTACTTCTTAATAATATATTAAAATATTCATGAAATAGTTTAGTCGGGGCGGCACGGTGGCTTAGTGGTTAGCATGTTCTCCTCTCAGCGCTAGGGATTCCCGGTTCGAATCCCAATCTGGGTGGAGTTTCCATGTTCTCCCCGTGTCCGCATGGGTTTCCTCCGGGTTCTCCGGTTTCCTCCCACAGTCCAAAAACATGGATCAAGTCAATTGAATTCTCCAAATTGCCCCATATAGAGTGTGTGTGTGTGAGTAAGTGTGTGCCCAGCGAATAAATTGGCATCCTGTCCTGGGTCTATCTGCCCAGCGCCTGAGACGTTCTCCCCTGGATGGGCATGGGGAACCCCCCCCGTGACCCTAATAGAGGATAAAGCAGAAGATAATGGATGGATAGTTTAGTCAGATTATAGGGCTTGCCATAGCAGTAAGTTTGCATTAATACGGCTTGTTATTGAGGTTTTAGTATCTACAGGTGATAACTCAGACTGATTTATTGATTACAAGATCTCAGTGCAGCGTTGTTGACACTGTAAATTGGGCTAAGTACAAGAAACTCTCAGTTTCTTTTTTAAAAAGAAACACTCCATCAAAAAGCCACTAATTTTGCATAAATTTACATTTACGCCATTTGCAGGAAATGTCATAAAAAGCCTGGGCCAAGCAGATAATATATATATATATATATATATATATATATATATATATATATATATATATATATATATATATATATGTGTGTGTGTGTGTGTGCTTTATATATACAGTAAAGAGTGATAGGGTGGCACGGTGTCTTAGTGGTTAGCATGTTCTCCTCTCAGCCAGGGGATCAAGGTTCGAATCCCAATCTGGGTGGAGTTTTCATGTTTTCCCCATGTCTGTGTGGGTTTCCTCTGGGTTCTCCGATTTCGTTCCACAGTCCAAAAACATGGATTCAACATAAATTGAATGTTCTAAATTGCCCTGTATAGTATCTGTGTGTGTGGAAATGTGCCCAGCGAAGATATGGTGCCCTGGACATTCCCCCCCCCGCGATTCTAGGAGAGGATTAAGTGTCAGATAATGAATGAATGAATGTTGTAATATTGAACACTACATTAATGTTAAATAGTTCAGAATTGGAAAGCTAGAAAAAAAAAAAAGAAACTATAAAATTGTATTATAGTACCTCCGTTTTCTCAAAATTGCCCCATATAGAGTCTGTGTGAGTGGGTGAGTGTGTGCCCAGCGATGGATTGGCGCCCTGTCCTGGGTCTGGATGGGCATGGGGAACCCCACTTGCGACCCTCATAGAGGATAAAGTGGGAGATAATGAATGAATGAGTACCTCCGTTTTTTATATACTTGTTTTGGTCTGCTTCTTGCTAGATTTAGTAATTGCTTTTAATTGCTTTGTGAAAATGCAATATATTAAAATAAATACCAATAAATTGAATGTTATGTGGCTGGGGTTTTTTTTTTATCACCATTGTGTTGTGTTTTATGTTCACAGGAGATATGGATGGTCACTGGTGGGATTATGCATCGTGGCATAACGAGTCCTCATCAATGTCTATGGTGAGTTTCTGAAGGCCTTTATTACCTACATTTCAATCCTGAAATTCCATTTTACATTCCTCTTTATGTTGTTTTTATAACTTCTGTTCAAAGATATGTAACTTTAGGTTAGCATTTTTAACATTAGACCTTTAAGGCAGATTAATGGTGCAGGTTATTTAATTGTGTTTGCTAAAAGCCATTGTCCATTTCAGCATAACTTGGACATACGTTAAAACGATCTGGGTAACAATATAGTGTAGACATTTGGCAAACTCTGTAGCATACCAAGACTCAAGATCTAGAATCTCTGATTCACCCATGATCCTCTAGATATAATAAAGTTATGACAGCATTGTGAAAGTAAATGATGATTGCCGTCTGGTGGTTCCACCTCACCAAGGAGCTAATTCTCACTCCACCACTGCAAAATGGTGGAACGATCTTCCCAACTCTGTCCGTAAGGCAGAATCACAAGGCAGTTTTAAGAAACCACTAAAGACGCATCTTTTTTAAAAATACCTGTCTAGGGAGAGGAAAAAAAAAATAAATAAATAAAAATAAGGGGGAGGAGGCGCAGCATCATATAACGATCAGGTTTGATAATATTACAGTGTAGTTGGTTTTCTTCATAACTATTGACTTGTGATGTTCTCATTTGTAAGTCGCTTTGGATAAAAGCATCTGCTAAATGACTTAATGTAATGTTTCCCAATTGATATCATATTTATATAAGATTCCCTTAAAACCTTTTTTTCTCAAATCTTCTACAAAAACCTTTAATTTTTGTTCAAATTAAATATTAAAATTACAGTTTTACATAGAGGGTGGCACGGTGGCTTAGTGGTTAGCACATTCGCCTCTCAGCGCTAGGGATTCCCGGTTCGAATCCCCATCTGGGTGGAGTTTCCATGTTCTCCCCGTGTCTGCATGGGTTTCCTCTGGGTTCTCCGGTTTCCTCCCACAGTCCAAAAACATGGATCAAGTCAATTGAATTCTCAAAAAAATTGCCCCATATAGAGTGTGTTTGTGTGAGTGAGTGTGTGCCCAACGATGGATTGGCGCCCTGTCCTGGGTGTATCTGCCCAGCGCCCGAGACGTTCTCCCCTGGATGGGCATGGGGAACCCCACCGCGACCCTAATAGAGGATAAAGCGGGAGATAATGAATGAATGAGTTTTACATAGTCTATAATAATTTGCAGACATCGATTTAAAGATGTGGTATATCATGACCACCTTGAAAATCTACATAATTTAAAATTTGCCAAAGTACAAAATAATCTACAAATAGGTTCATTTGCCTTTTCAGCTTAACTGATGAAATAAAACATACATCAGAAGGAGTGGATTGTTATTTTTGTTCTTTTAGCAAATTTATGTGCTGCTGGTCCCATGAAATCATTTTTTGTTACTATGGGCTTAGTGCTTAACATGTTCACCTGCCAGCCCTTGGGACTCCAAATATGGATGGAGTTTCCATGTTCTACCTGTGTCTGTGTGGGTTTCCCCTGGGTTCTCCAGTTTCCTCCCACAGTCCAAAAATATATATATTTAATGTAAATTGGCTGCTTTAAATTCATTCATTCATTATCTCCCACTTTATCCTCTATTAGGGTCGCGGTGGGGTTCCCCATGCCCATCCAGTGTAGAACGTTTCGGGCGCTGGGCAGATAGACCCAGGACAGGGCGCCAGTCCACGCTGGGCACACACTCACTCACACACACACACTCTATATGGGGCAATTTAGAGAACTCAATTGACTTGATCTATGTTTTTGGACTGTGGGAGGAAACCGGAGAACCCGGAGGAAACCCACGCAGACACGGGGAGAACATGGAAACTCCACCCAGATGGGGATTCGAACCAGGAATCCCTAGCGCTGAGAGGAGAATGTGCTAACCACTAAGCCACCGTGCCGCCTTGGCTGCTTTAAATTGCCCCATCTAAATTGACCCTATATAGTATGTGTGTTTCTGAGTGAGTGTGTGCCCGGAGATAGATTGGTGCCCTGGTGGAGGGAGGACTATCGCGGGGCACATTCGCTCACACCGCCACACACACAAACACACTCTATATATGGGGCAATTGAATCCATGTTTTTGGACTGTAGGAGGAAACCGGAGAACCCGAAGGAACCCCCACCTAGATTGGGATTTGAACCTGGGATTCAGGGATTCAGAAATTTCTAACCACTAAGCCACCATGCCGCCCCTTTTTCCATATTAATGACATGTTTATAAAGGATGCTGTGGAACTTTTAAAAAAAATGGCCATATACCCTCTATGGCCATAACCATATCCCTCTAACAACAAAACTGTAATAATAAAAGTCATTATTTAACAGAAATGATTTAGAAAACATACGTTTATTTGCAGCACCCCGTGACATGGCAACCCTCTAAAGATGGAGATCGGCTAATCGGGCGGATATTTCTTAACAAACGAATGAAGGATGGTACTGTACCACGGGACACTGGTGCTTTACTTGGCCTGAAGGTAAAACCTGTTATCTCCTATATTTGATTAAGCATTCATTTACGAAGCATTCAGTTATTAATCATCCATCCATCCATTATCTTCCACTTTATCCTCTACCGGGTCACCGGGGGGGGGGGGGGGTTCCCATGCCCATGCCCATTCAGGGGAGAACGTCTCAGGCGCTGGGCAGATACACCCAGGACAGGAGCCAATCCATCGCTGGGCACACACTTACTCAGACAAACACACTCTATATGGGGAAATTTGGAGAATTCAATTGACTTGATCCATGTTTTTGGACTGTGAGAGTAACCGGAGAACCCGGAGGAAACCCACGCGGACACGAGGAGAACATGGAAACTCCACCCAGATGGGGATTCAAACCGGGAATCCCTAGCGCTGAGAGGAGAATATGCTAACCACTAAGCCACCGTGCCGTCCCTTCAGATTAATCATTCATTTATTATCTCCCGCTTCCTCTATTAGGGTTGCGGTGGGGTTCCCCATGCCCATCCAGGGGAGAACGTCTCAGGCGCTGGGCAGATAGACCCAGGACAGGGCGCCAACCTATCGCTGGGTACACCCACTCCACAGGGGGCAATTTGGAGAACTCAAATGACTTGATCCATGTTTTTGGGACTCCGGAGAACCTGGAGGAAACCCACGCTGAGATGGGGAGAACATGGAAACTCCACCCAGATGGGGATTCGAACCGGAATCCCTACATGTTAACCCAAGCCAGGGCACCAATCCAGGACTGGATATTTTGTACGTATAACTGAGTAACACAATTAACATCAAAGGTCTAGAGATTCTGATTGTCGACATTAGTTTAATTCAGAATCTTTGATCATGTCAAGATCAGGTAGTTCATGGTTTGATTACACAGATGTGAGATAACCCGAGGTTTGATTACAATAAAGAACGTGATTCCATTATTTATACTTTAATGTTTTTTCCCTTCCAATGGTTCAGACAGAGGGGTGGCACGGTGGCTTAGTGGTTAGCATGTTCGCCTCTCAGCGCTAGGGTTTCCCGGTTCGAATCCCCATCTGGGTGGAGTCTCCATGTTCCCCCGATGGGGGTTTCAAACCGGGAATCCCGGTAGTGCCTCCCACAGTCCAAAAACGTGCTATCCAGTAATTGCCACCAAATGCCACCCCTATCAGATTGTTCAGTCCAAGCAAATTAATAAATGAGAGAGTAGGTGTCCCAGCGATGTATTTGTCCTGGGTTAAAGGCCCGAGACGTTTCCCCTGGATATGGGGAACCCCACCGTGAGTAAGGATAAAGTGGGAGATAATGAATGTTTGAATGAATCAAATTTAAACGGTTTAAATTCAGCATGTTCTCCTCTCAGCGCTAGGGATTCCCGGTTCGAATCCCAATCTGGGTGGAGTTTCCAAGTTCTCCCCGTGTCCGCGTGGGTTTCCTCCGGGTTCTCCGGTTTCCTCCCACAGTCCAAAAACATGGATCAAGGTCAATTGAATTCTCCAAATTGCCCCATATAGAGTGTGTATGTGTGCATGTCTGTATAAGTGAGTGTGCCCAGTGATAGATTGGCTCCCTGTCCTGGGTGTATCTGCCCAGCGCCTCAAACGTTCTCCCCTGGATGGGCATGGGGAACCCCCCCGCGACCCTAATGGAGCATAAAGCGGAAGATAATGGATGGATAATGGATGGTTCAGTCAGGGTATGATTTCATCGATCAAGAAATATTCTGTGGCTTAGAATTTAATTCCAAGTTTCTTGGTTTAAGTGGTTTTATTTGTCATTGCTACAATATAATGGTGTGTACATTAGGGGTGAGCTGCAATATTCGCTGATTCGACGATTCGATTCGGAGAACCGTAGTCGACTATGAACCTCATAGTCGAATGTACCATTTTGACCACATGGGGGTGCCCATGGCTGCTGCTAAGCATTAGTTTTTACATGAAATGTCTTTGTTTTCGTTATATATATAGCCTTTTGTCAAATAAAATCATCCTAATTTCTGTTAATATTTTTGTTTTAATGATGTGTGCGCTTTAACAATAGGCTACACATTAATAAAGCTCCCCCTGCAGTTAGTTGCACATTCCAAATGTAAGTAAAATATTTTTAAAAAATCTTTTTTTAAAAGCCATGCTTATAGCGCCATCTTGTGGTGAAATTTTAACTGATTCGACTATCAGTCGACTATAGGGAAAATCTGACGAATCAGATTCGACTATGAAAATCCTTAGTTGAAGACACCCCTAGTGTACATTATACAATGGAACGAAACAAAAGTGTTACATAGAACAGCAACTACACAACCCAACATATTGTATAAGTGCACATGTGCAATATCCAGAGTAGGGGTGCCTTCAACTAAGGATTTTCATAGTCGAATCTGATTCGTCAGATTTTCCCTATAGTCGACTGATAGTCGAATCAGTTAAAATTTCACCACAAGATGGCGCTATAAGCGTGGTTTTTAAAAAATGATTTTTTTTTTATATTTTACTTGTTTTTCTAGAGCACCGTAAATGGGATCCCCGTTCTGGACTTTTGCGCTGATGTTGGTTGTTGTCGTGTGATATGCAAGTATTAGATGACATAACTTGCACTTTACTTTCTTGGGTTCGTTTTTATCTTTTTCAAAAAACTCCCATACTTTAAAAGCTTTTTCAGTAGCCATAGCCATCATGGAAAAATACACCGGTAGATGCTAACGGCCCTGTAGCGTGTTCAGCTCTGCTCATTTATAATGTGCAACTAACTGCAGGGGGAGCTTTATTAATGTGTAGCCTATTGTTAAAGCGCACACATCATTTAAAAAAAATATTAACAGAAATTAGGATGATTTTATTTGACAAAAGGCTATATATATAACGAAAACAAAGACATTTCATGTAAAAACTAATGCTTAGCAGCAGCCATGGGCGCCCCCATGTGGTCAAAATGGTACATTCGACTATGAGGTTCATAGTCGACTACGGTTCTCCGAATCGAATCGTCGAATCAGCGAATATTGCAGCTCACCCCTAATCCAGAGTACCGATTTGGTTCGACTATACTTTGTTTCATTATTTAATGCCTTTTGCCTTCTTATTATATTTCTTATTATAATATTATTATGGGCGGCATGGTGGCTTAGTGGTTAGCACGTTCGCCTCTCAGTGCTAGGGATTCCCGGTTCGAATCCCAATCTGGGTTTTCCATGTTCTCCCTCCAACCCGGTTTCTTCCCACAGTCCAAAAACATGAATCAAGTCAATTGAATTCTCCAAAATTGCCCCATATAGAGTGTGTGTGTGCCCAGTGATGGATTGGCACCCTGTACTGGGTGTATCTGCCCAGGGCCCGAGACGTTCTCCCCTGGATGGGCATGGGGAACCCCCCCCGCGACCCTAATAGAGGATAAAAGCGGATGGATGAATAATATTATTATAATATAACACAATTATTTAATCTAATTCTTATTATTAAAATTTCTGCTTAATTAATTCTAATTGTTTGATGATTGTAATTGTAACTGCAGGTGGTTGGAGGGAAAATGACACAGTCCGGTCAGCTTTGTGCTTTTATCACCAAGGTGAAGAGAGGAAGCTTAGCAGATACCGTCGGCCATCTTCGTCCAGGTATACACACACACACACACACACACACACACACACACACGCTACAGCAGCAACGGGATTCCAGAACGTGCTGGATCTGGATCTCAGTACTCATAAAGTCCAAGGTCTTCAGTTTGTCACAAGGCAGAAACATTCATATGTAGGGCTGTTGTAGCTCAGTGTTGGGTGTTGGGCTATCAATCTGAAGGTTGAGAGTTCAAATCCCATATTTACCAATGTGGCCCTTGAGCAAGGCCCTTAACCCTCATTGCTCCATGGGTGATCCCTATGTTCTGAACCCAGCCATCAAGTTGGGATACCTGTAAGTTGCTTTGGATAAAAGATTCTGCTAAATGACTTAATCTAATGTAATGTCATGTAAACCGTAGTTCAGTGGTGAGGATGTTGGGCTATCAATCTGAAGGTTGGCGGTTCAAATCCCAGGTCAACTGAAGTTACCAATGAGGGTCCTTGAGCAAGACCCTTAACCCTCATTGCTCCAGGGATGTTGTGATTAACCCTGTGCTCACCTTGTAAGTCGCTTTGGATAAAAATGTCTGCTAAATGACCAAATGTAATGTAAACGGCCACTTTTATACTCTTCCTTTATTTAGTAAAATGTAGGGGTGTCTTCAACTAAGTATTTTCATAGTCGAATCTGATTCGTCAGATTTTCCCTATAGTCGACTGATAGTCGAATCAGTTAAAATTTCACCACAAGATGGCGCTATAAGCGTGTTTTTTAAAAAAGATATTTTTTAATATTTTACTTGCTTTATTAATGTGTAGCCTATTGTTAAAGCGCACACATGATTAAAAAAAAATATATTAACAGAAATTAGGATGATTTTATTTGACAAAAGGCTATATATATAACGAAAACAAAGACATTTCATGTAAAAACTAATGCTTAGCAGCAGCCATGGGCACCCCCATGTGGTCAAAATGGTACTATGAGGTTCATAGTCGATTACGGTTCTCCGAATCGAATCGCCGAATCAGCGAATATTGCAGCTCACCCCTAGTAAAATGTATTTGTACTTTGGGACTAAATGATGCAACTGGAGGAAGACGCAGAAAACAAATTCACCCTGGAAATCAAACTCTGGCTCATTCTTTTTCAAGGCATGGACTCTGACATCTGTGAGACCATGCCACCCAAGCTAATGCATATATCTAAAGTGAAACGTGTACAGCAGCTCATGATGGTTTTTGTAATATTTTTTAGGAGACCAGGTTTTGGAGTGGAATGGTCGAGTTCTGCAGGGAGCCACATTTAAGGAAGTTTATAATATAATCCTGGAATCGAAACCTGAGCCTCAGGTCGAGCTGGTTGTCTCACGCCCTATTGGGTAAGTGCCAAGAGTTATAATTCCTGTGATAGATTAGTAGTTAGAGCATTAGGCTATCAATCTGAAGGTTGGGGGTTCAAATCCCAGGTACACTGAAGTTACCAATGTGGGTCCTTGAGCAAGACCCTTAACCCTCATTGCTCCAGGGATGTTGTGATTAACCCTGTGCTCACCTTGTAAGTCGCTTTGGATAAAAACGTCTGCTAAATGACCAAATGTAATGTAAATGTGAATAAATGGGTAAGTCTTTAAATCTGATTTGCTGAGCCGACGACATTAACAGTAATGCACACTTCTAATCGCTTCACGTTCATATCAATGTGTGATATACATTATTTTCTCCGCTATGCATCGTGCCTAATAACACCTTTTCCCATGATTTATATACAATAATGCACACCCTCTTGTGGCTTATTGCTTTATTATAATTAATATACAATAAAAAGTATACAGTCGATATCTTCAGCTTAAACCTCTACTTGGGTTGCGGTGGGTTCTCCATGCCTATGCAGGGGAGAACATTTCAGGCGCTGGGCAGATACACCAATCTATCATTGGGCACATTCACTCACACAAATACACACAAACACACTGTATATGGGGCATTAGTCGTGTATACAAAAATCCATGTTTTTGGACTGTGGGAGGAAACCGGAGACCCCGGAGGAAACCCATACTGACAAAAGGAGAACATGGAAACTCCACCCAGATTGCGATTCGAACCTGGATCCCCAGCACTGAGAAGCGTTATGCCACCCAATAAAATATATATATTCATTCATTATCTCCCGCTTTATCCTCTATTAGGGTCGCGGTGGGGTTCCCCATGCCCATCCAGGGGAGAACATCTCGGGCGCTGGGCAGATACACCCAGGACAGGGCGCCAATCCATCGCTGGGCACACACTCACTCACACAGACGCACTCTATATAGGGCAATTTTTGAGAATTCAATTGACTTGATCCATGTTTTTGGACTGTGGGAGAAAAACGGAGAACCCGAAGGAAGCCCACGCGGACACGGGGAGAACATGGAAACTTCACCAGATTGCGATTCGAACCTGGATCCCCAGCACTGAGAAGCGTCATGCCACCCAATAAAATATATATATATTTTTTAAATTATTTATTAAACAATAAAAAAACCTAGATGTATTATGACAGTGGTGATGGTCAAAGAGTAGGGTGTGCTGTTCGTAGTACAAGTGCAAGGTGTGCACTGCATTAGTGGTTAGGATGTTGCGCTATAAATCTAAAGGTTGTGGGTTCAAATCCAGGTGAAGTTACCAATGGGGCTCTTTGAGCAAGACCCTCAACCCTCATTGAGATCCAATTGGGGTATTTGTGAGTCACTTTGTATAGAAATTGTCTGAAAAATGACCAAATGTAAATGTGTGTGTGGTTGGTATATGTGTGCAAAAGGCTGCTGGCACTGATCTGCTCTACAGACAGACTGAGGAGATCGTTTGTCCCGAGGGCCATCAGGCTCTACAATACAACCGTTCTGGGCCTGAAGAACAAATAAAACAACAGGACATTTTAAAACTGTCTATTGTATTTTGCATAGTACCTGTTTGTTCTCCATCCATACTGGACGCTTTATTTTTATTTTTATTTTTGATATTATTACACATTTTGACACTTTATAAGGGTAAATGTGAATATATAATTTTAAATTCATTCCCTCTATTAAAATATTTTTTATTGTACTGCTACTGGCTGCTAAATTTCCTTTGGGATAAATAAAGTATCCTATCTATCTATCTATCTATCTATCTATCTATCTATCTATCTATCTATCTATCTATCTATCTATCTATCTATCTATCTGTCTGTCTGTCTGTCTGTCTGTCTGTCTGTCTGTCTGTCTGTCTTATCTATCTATCTTTGTCTCTCTGTCTTATCTATCTATCTTTGTCTGTCTGTCTGTCTTATCTATCTATCTTTGTCTGTCTGTCTGTCTGTCTGTCTGTCTGTCTGTCTTATCTATCTATCTTTGTCTGTCTGTCTGTCTTATCTATCTATCTTTGTCTGTCTGTCTGTCTTATCTATCTATCTTTGTCTGTCTGTCTGTCTGTCTTATCTATATATCTTTGTCTGTCTGTCTGTCTGTCTGTCTTATCTATCTATCTTTGTCTGTCTGTCTGTCTGTCTGTCTGTCTGTCTGTCTGTCTATCTTATCTATCTATCTTTGTCTGTCTGTCTGTCTGTCTGTCTTATCTATCTATCTTTGTCTGTCTTTCTGTCTGTCTGTCTTATCTATCTATCTTTGTCTGTCTGTCTGTCTGTCTGTCTGTCTATCTATCTATCTGTGTCTGTCTGTCTATCTATCTATCTATCTATCTATCTGTCTGTCTGTCTGTCTGTCTGTCTATCTTATCTATCTATCTTTGTCTGTCTGTCTGTCTGTCTGTCTTATCTATCTATCTTTGTCTGTCTTTCTGTCTGTCTGTCTGTCTTATCTATCTATCTTTGTCTGTCTGTCTGTCTGTCTGTCTGTCTGTCTGTCTATCTATCTATCTATCTATCTATCTATCTATCTATCTATCTATCTATCTATCTATCTATCTATCTATCTATCTATCTATCTATCTATCTATCTGTCTGTCTGTCTGTCTGTCTGTCTGTCTGTCTGTCTGTCTGTCTGTCTGTGTCTGTCTGTCTGTCTGTCTGTCTATCTATCTATCTATCTATCTGTCTGTCTTATCTATCTATCTTTGTCTCTCTGTCTTATCTATCTATCTTTGT
This sequence comes from Corydoras sp. C115, assembly GCA_019802505.1. NCBI lineage: Eukaryota > Metazoa > Chordata > Actinopteri > Siluriformes > Callichthyidae > Corydoras > Corydoras sp. C115. Next base: position 555,246 of record JAFMOC010000402.1, on the reverse strand, counting down.
CTGTCTGTCTGTCTTATCTATCTATCTTTGTCTGTCTGTCTGTCTGTCTTATCTATATATCTTTGTCTGTCTGTCTGTCTTATCTATCTATCTTTGTCTGTCTGTCTGTCTGTCTGTCTGTCTATCTTATCTATCTATCTTTGTCTGTCTGTCTGTCTGTCTGTCTGTCTGTCTTATCTATCTATCTTTGTCTGTCTTTCTGTCTGTCTGTCTGTCTTATCTATCTATCTTTGTCTGTCTGTCTGTCTGTCTGTCTGTCTGTCTGTCTGTCTATCTATCTATCTGTCTGTCTGTCTGTCTGTCTGTCTATCTAAGTTAGTGTGTGCCGTGTGTCATGATAGTGTTTTAAGGACTGTGATGAGTGTATCATGACAGAGTGTGTGGCGTTATTAAAATAACAAAGTGTGTAAGGTGCTTGTACGTGTATGTGGTTAAAGTGTTGGGCTATAAATCTGAAGGTTGTGGGTTCAAATCCCAGGTTCACTAAAGTTACAATGTGGGTCTTTAAGCCAGGCCCTTAAACCTCATTGCTCCAGAGTGCTGTGGCCAGCCCTGTGCTCAGTTTGTAAGTTGCTTTGGATAAAAGCTAAATGACAAAATGTAAAGCGTATAATGTTGGTGGGCTGTTTGTGTTTTCGTTGTTGTCGTCTGGAATCATCTCATTTATATTACAAAGTCAAAACATGCTTTCTATTATTATACACCTCTGGAATCCGCCACCAAAACGATCAGCCTGTCCTATTTTATTTTGCAGTGATGTAACCAGAATACAGGAGAGCACACATGGACAACTCGAATCTAGTGAGTCCCACATCCAACTCTTTACTACTGTATTATTCAACAGCTCAAATCAGTAACATGGTTTCTATATGAATATTTTATTTTCCGTAATTCCAATGCACAAAGGAAATTTTCTGGCAGGTCGTTAGAGGTCCGTTGTCTGTAAATGTTAGAGAAGATTGCTGGTCTTGTGTTGGGTGATTGCTTGCCATACACACTGTCCTCAATGAAATGGATATTTTTATATCCACTGTCCTCAATGAAATGGATAAGTTGCACTTCTTTTTTTAATTTTGAACCAGTTGAATTTTATTTTATTGCTTTAGTGACAAATTGCTGCCATCTAGAGAGTAAACTGGGTAGAGGCTTGCCATTTAAACACTAAATATTCTACAGAAACTAAAATTAAATCTGCAAAACCAGCAAATTCAATAATAGCAAAAAATATCAAAGAGATATAATGCATTTTAGGTATTAAATAATTTTTTTAAAGGTTTTGCATGTTAAAGCATGACCTAGATTGAGACACATGACCAAACTTTTGTAAATTCCATTATCTTTCCATTATCTTTCGCTTCATCCTCTATTAGGGTCGCAGGGAGGCCCATCCAGGGGAGACCGTTTCGGGCGTTGGGCAGATACACCCAGTACAGGGTGCCAATCTATCGCTGGGCACACACTCACTCACACAGACACACTCTATATGGGGCAATTTGGAGAATTCAGTTGACCTTGATCCATGTTTTTGGACTGTGGGAGGAAACCGGAGAACCCGGAGGAAACCCACGCGGACACGGGGAGAATATGGAAACTCCACCCCGGTTGGGATTCGAACCTGGAATCCCTAGTGCTGAGAGGCGAACATGATAACCACTAAGCCACGTGCCGCCCAAATTTGTAAATTAATTTGATAATACATTCAAAGCTATATTTGCACAGATTGAAATTCCATTGCGTAATTACGGATGTTAAGGACATTGTAAAAATAGTGCAAGGAATTGACATAAATGAATTGATACGCAGCAGCATGATGATGCGAATAAAACTTTCAAATGTACATGCCTCTGAATATATAACTGTACACTTTCATTCATTCATTATCTCCTGCTTTATCCTCTATTAGGGTCGTGGTGGGGTTCCCCATGCCCATCCAGGGGAGAACATCTCGGGCGCTGGGCAGATACACCCAGGACAGGGCGCCAATCCATCACTGGGCACACACTCAATCACACAGACATTTTTGAGAATTCAATTGACTTGATCCCTGTTTTTGGACTGTGGGAGGAAACCGGAGAACCCGGAGGAAACCCACGCAGACACGGGGAGAACATGGAAACTCCACCGAGATGGGGATTCGAACCAGGAATCCCTAGCGCTGAGAGGAGAACATGCTAACCACTAAGCCACCATGCCGCCCTAACTGTACACTTTGAAATTAAAATTAATTTCAATTAAATATTTTAAATCAAATAGTTAAACATGCCTAGCGATGGTTTGGCGCCCTGTCCTGGGTGTATCTGCCCAGTGCCCGAAACGTTCTCCCCTGGATGGGCATGGGGACCCTAATAGAGGATAAAGCGGGAGATAATGAATGAATGAATAGTTGAACATACTTTATTTTTTCAATTATGAATTTTACAAAAAGTTTCTAAAAGCACTTGCCCTTAAATATGAATGTGTCCACTATCTTGTCAAAATATGTCTGGATTGTAATATTTGTGCAGCTATTATGAATTAATTCCTAATTTCACGGGGTCTTTATGACTTTGTAATCGTTCTTTTTTACAGGTTCGAGTTCATTTGAATCCCAGAAAATGGGCCCTGCTATCTCGGTCACATCTCCCATGAGTCCTGGTGTCCTTCGAGATGCTCCACAGTACCTATCAGGACAGCTTTCAGTAAGTACTTTTTTAAAATTAAATTAAAATGAATTCAGATATATACATTTACAATAAGAGAACATTTAAAGATAGAATTAAGAGTTAAACATGATGATTGTGTTAAATATGTGCAGATTAGTGCTGCTGCTCATGTTCAGATGAAAGCTTTGGTCTGTCGCTCTGCTGTGCTTTTACATAAATTTCTTTCTTTCGTAATTTTTTGATTTCTTATTTGTTTGGTAAGAGATGGAGATTTAACCTGAAACCATATACAAGTGTCGGAACTTATTATTTTATCATGGCAAACTAGTACACTGTAGTATTAATTAAATTAATAAATAAATACATACTAAATATAAATATATATAAATAAATATATTATTAATTATTCATTCATTCATTCATTATCTCCCGCTTTATCCTCTATTAGGGTCGCGGTGGGGTTCCCCATGCCCATCCAGGGGAGAACGTCTCGGGCGCTGGGCAGATACACCCAGGACAGTGCGCCAATCCATCGCTGGGCACACACTCACTCACACAGACACACTCTATATGGGGCAATTTTGAGAATTCAATTGACTTGATCCATGTTTTTGGACTGTGGGAGGAAACCGGAGAACCCGGAGGAAACCCACGCAGACACGGGGAGAACATGGAAACTCCACCCAGATGGGGATTCGAACCGGGAATCCCTAGCGTTGCGAGGCGAACGTGCTAACCACTAAGTCACCGTGCCGCCCTTATTAATTATATATTATAATTATATTATTATTTCAGGGTTTTACAAAAAATATATAAACAGTTATATCATTGGTCAGCTTTACCACTTCCCCTCAAATATAAATGTATTATTTAAAATTTGTAATATTTTATATGTAATATAATATATAAAAAAATGCCAAATTAATTTACAGAGATAAGAGGTTAAGGCTAAATCTCCATTCAGTGTTTTTTATGTAAGTTTTGGTTTAGTTTTATGGCTTTTTTTTCTTTGTTTGTTAATTTCTTTGCTTATCCAGAGTCCATGCCTTAGTAGAAGAACCACGCCTTTTGTCCCTAGGGTTCAGGTAACTGCACCGGTCTGATTGACTCTCTCTTCTCTAACTCTCTAGCAAGTTTTGGAAAATGCATAACAGCAAATAACAAATCTTCCGTCCTGTTTTGTTATTCTCTTATTGGTTTATTTTCCAGTTTAAGCTATTTGAATATTCCACTTTTAACACTAGACTGTCCTGCTGAGGGTGTGAATCAACCTGCATGACCTAGCAACCTGGAATCAATTTAAAGAGACAGTATTTATTATTTAGCTTTCTTTTTCAAGTGCAAGTTTATTTGTCTCTTTAAATGACATATTATATCGGAATGATCATTATCTTTACATGCAACCTGAAACATAAATCGGTAATCAATGATGATGGCGTGATAAATTGTTGCTCTGTCTGTGTTAAAAAAATTATAATTATAATTTTAGGGTGGATAATAATATTATATTATATTCATTCATTCATTATCTCCCGCTTTATCCTCTATTAGGGTCGCGGTGGGGTTCCCCATGCCCATCCAGGGGAGAACGTCTCGGGCGCTGGGCAGACACACCCAGGACAGGGCGCCAATCCATCGCTGGGTACACACTCACACACTCAAACACACTCTATATGGGGCAATTTAGAGAACTCAATTAACTTGATCCATGTTTTTGGACTGTGGGAGGAAACCGGAGAACCCGGAGGAAACCCACGCGGACACGGGGAGAACATGGAAACTCCACCCAGATGAGGATTCGAACCGGGAATCCCTAGCGCTGAGAGGCGAACGTGCTAACCACTAAGCCACCGTGCTGCCATTATATTATATAATAAATAATAAATTTAGTAGAAACGATAAAGCATCTCATTTTTATTTAGGGTGCCTGGAAAACATGAAGACAAATAGTAATGTAATAATTTAATAGTTAAGCAGTCATTATATATATATATATATATATATATATATATATATATATATATATATATATATATATATATATATATTTTTTTTTTTTTTTTTTTTTTTTTTTTTGTGTGTAGTGAGGCATGGCAATGTCTATCAAACACCTTACCTTAAAAAAATTATAAAAAACCCCCAGAGTGGTCACCTCCAGCATATATGGACATTTAAATATGATATCCATCCATCCATCCAACCCCCATGTTCCCCATGCCCATCCAGGGGAGAACGTCTCAGGCACTGGGCAGATATACCCAGGACAGGGCGCCAATCTATCTCTGGGCACACACACACTCACACAAACACACTCTATACGGGGCAATTTGGGGAATTTAATTGACTTTGATCCATGATTTTGGACTGTGGGAGGAAACCGAAGAACCCGGAGGAAACCCACGCGGACACGGGGAGAACATGGAAACTCGAACCGGGAATCCCTAGTGCTGAAAGGAGAACGTGTTAACCCCTAACCCACCGTGCCGCCCTAGTTAAGCGCTCATTCTATATATTTTTTTGTGTGGTCAGGCGTGGCAATGTCTAACAAACACCTTACCTAAAAAAAAAAAAAACCCAGAGTGTTAGATATGTCGTTCTTCCCCGGGTGAGAGCGGCTACGCGGGAAAAACGGCGTACGCCGCTCGCGCCTAGTGAGCGCTTCCTGGGCACCGACTACGCGGGGAATAATGTGTACGTCGGTCCACGGAGTGAAACGCTCCCACAAATACGACCTGCGCGCAAGTAGTACGCAGCACCGCACCGTGGTTGAGCGCGGAAGGAAAAGTCCAGAAACACCAGGATAAAAACCAAACCGAATTTATTAAAAACTGGTGACGGAACACCAACAAAAAGGGGGAACAAACGAACAAACTAACAATCGGGGTATTAACCGCAAAACAAAGACGTGCACCGAAATGATGGAAAACGGAAACTAAATAACAAACCAACTAATCACGTGCACAAAACAAACCACTCACCCAGCTGAGACAATTTAAAACCCAAACGAGGGACAGGTGCCCTAGGCACCTGTAACACAGAGTGGTCACCTCCAGCATATATGAACATTTAAATATGATATATGTGTTTAATCGTTTCAGGTTGCATTCAGAGGAATGTATTATCCCGTTTTTCTACGTTTTGAAAGTTGCATTTTCCAGCCATGAATGACTTGTAGTTCTATAGCCTGAAGAGAAAAAGAAGAAATTGTACCAACTTCCCCACTTTTCAAATTATTTGATCAATTTATTTACATTTATTGACTTTAAATATAATTGTCTGCAGTTCGCCTTGAGAGTTTGAAATTGGCTGTGGTTCGATTAACTGCTGACTGCAATAATGCACAGAATGGTACAATTTGTTCAGACCAAAACTGTATTTATTTATTTTGGTTTGCAGCAGCCTGGATTTATCTAGTTTGTATAGAATGCTTTCTGCTTTGCTGCATGTGTTGTAACTGCTAAACAGCTTAAAAACCTGCTCCTTAGTTTCATCTTTCATACCAAGAATTGGCAAGATCTCAAAGGAGTCAGACTTCCGTCATCATGTGATGCTTTAAATTGATGCAGCCTTCTGGTTTTGGTCTGTTTTGCATATTTGTATTGTTTTGTACTTAAAATAGCAGCCTGAGTAATACCACGGGGTTCCTTGATGCTACAGAAATTAAGCTTTAATCCTCTTTATTCCATAGTCTTATTCATTTTAAGACATTCAGGTTGGTATTGTTTAAGGGGTTTAGCTTTGACAGTGTCTTTAGGTGGTAGATGGCCTTGAAAGTGAAAGTTACTCTCTGCGGGAACTACAAGTGGAAATACTGGGATCATTTGGTATGATTGCTTAGTGTTTACCATCAGTGAATGTGTTCCCTGCTGTAGTTCTGAACATAGGTGCCGTTATGAACCTGTCTAATATACAGTGAAGTCCAAATGTATTAAATTAAAATGACTTATGATGGAAAAAATAAAGCCTTAATGTAGATTATCACTATGGGTCTTATTTTATGGGTGAGGTATCAGTAATAATCAGCTTCCACAACTTGAACCAGTCATGCTTTAAGTTCATCCATCCATCCATTATCTTCCGCTTTATCCTCTATTAGGGTCGCGGTGGGGTTCCCCATTGCCCATCAAGGGGAGAACGTCTCGGGCGCTGGGCAGATAGACCCAGGACAGGACACCAATCCATCACTGGGCACACACTCACTCACACAGACACACTCTATATGGGGCAATTTGGAGAACTCAATTGACTTGATCCATGTTTTTGGACTGTGGGAGGAAACCGGAGAACCCGGAGGAAACCCACGCGGACACGGGTTAAAATTGAAGTTCATTCATTCATTCATTCATTATCTCCCGCTTTATCCTCTATTAGGGTCGCGGGGAGGTTCCCCATGCCCATCCAGGGGAGAACGTTTCGGGCGCTGGGCAGATACACCCAGGACAGGAGACCAATCCATCACTGGACACACACTCACTCACACAGACACACTCTGTATGGGGCAATTTGGAGAACTCATTTGACTTGATCCATGTTTTTGGACTGTGGGAGGAAACCGGAGAACCCGGAGGAAACCCACGCGGACACGGGTTAAAATTAAAGTTCATTCATTCATTCATTCATTATCTCCCACTTTATCCTCTATTAGGGTCGCGGTGGGGTTCCCCATGCCCATCAAGGGGAGAACGTCTCAGGCGCTGGGCAGATAGACCCAGGACAGGACACCAATCCATCACTGGGCACACACTCACTCACACAGACACACTCTGTATGGGGCAATTTGGAGAACTCATTTGACTTGATCCATGTTTTTGGACTGTGGGAGGAAACCGGAGAACCCGGAGGAAACCCACGCAGACACGGGTTAAAATTTAAGTTCATTCATTCATTCATTATCTCCCGCTTTATCCTCAATTAGGGTCGCGGTGGGGTTCCCCATGCCCATCAAGGGGAGAACGTCTCGGGCGCTGGGCAGATAGACCCAGGACAGGACACCAATCCATCACTGGGCACACACTCACTCACACAGACACACTCTATATGGGGCAATTTGGAGAACTCAATTGACTTGATTCATGTTTTTGGACTGTGGGAGGAAACCGGAGAACCCGGAGGAAACCCACGCGGACACGGGTTAAAATGTAAGTTAAAATTTTAAACCAATTAACCATTGACTAAGTTAATCTATTCTGTATCCCTCCTTTACATCCAGATTATTACCAACCCTGTGCTTGCTTTGTAAGTCCATTTGAATAAAAGCGTCTGCTAAATGACCGAATGTAATGTAAATTTAATCAGTGTTTTTTGATGTTAAGGTAGCTATACGCCAGGAATTTACATAAAAACACCTTTTTTTGAGAGCACCACACCCATCACCCAGATATATTAACGATTAACGTTGCTATTTAAAGTGCACCAGCACAAGCTGTAAAAATAGACTGTTGACGGGGTGCTAGATAGCAAAGAGCATCACGGCGAATCTTGCATAACGTGCAAACTAGGTCCCTTACTGTTTTTATGTCAGCGTGTTCTGCAGATTTGCCCACACCATTCATGAAAGTCAATATTAATGGTTACAATTGACTTATTTATTCAGTTCTCTGCTGATTTTCTGATCAGGGGTTTGTTGTCAAATCCATCCATCCAGTCATTATCTTCCGCTTTATCCTCTATTAGGGTCGCGGGGGGGTTCCCCATGCCCATCCAGGGGAGAACGTCTCGGGCGCTGGGCAGATACACCCAGGACAGGGCGCCAATCTATCGCTGGGCACACACTCACTCACACAGACACACTCTATATGGGGCAATTTGGAGAACTCAATTGACTTGATCCATGTTTTTGGACTGTGGGAGGAAACCAGAGAACCCGGAGGAAACCCACGCGGACACGGGTTAAAATTTAAGTTAAAATTTTAAACCAATTAACCATTGACTAAGTTAATCTATTCTGTATCCCTCCTTTACATCCAGATTATTACCAACCCTGTGCTTGCTTTGTAAGTCCATTTGAATAAAAGCGTCTGCTAAATGACCGAATGTAATGTAAATTTAATCAGTGTTTTTTGATGTTAAGGTAGCTATACGCCAGGAATTTACATAAAAACACCTTTTTTTGAGAGCACCACACCCATCACCCAGATATATTCACAAGTAACGTTGCTATTTAAAGTGCACCAGCACAAGCTGTAAAAATAGACTGTTGACGGGGTGCTAGATAGCAAAGAGCATCACGGCGAATCTTGCATAACGTGCAAACTAGGTCCCTTACTGTTTTTATGTCAGCATGTTCTGCAGATTTGCTCACACCATTGATGAAAGTCAGTATTAATGGCTACACTTTACTTATTTATTCAGTTCTCTGCTGATTTTCTGATCAGGGGTTTGTTGTCAAATCCATCCATCCAGTCATTATCTTCTGCTTTATCCTATATTAGGGTCGCGGGGGGGTTCCCCATGCCCATCCAGGGGAGACCGTCTCGGGCGCTGGGCAGATACACCCGGACAGGAGGCCAATCTATCGCTGGGCTCACACTCACTCACACAGACACACTCTATATGGGGCAATTTGGAGAATTCAATTGACTTGATCCATGTTTTTGGACTGTGGGAGGAAACCGGAAAACCCGGAGGAAACCCACACGGACACGAGGAGAACATGGAAACTCCACCCAGATGGGGATTCGAACCGGGAATCCCTAGCACTGAGAGTAGAACATGCTAACCACTAAGCCACCGTTGACAATAACTGGTTTTCCCTATTTTGCATTCTGTGATGAAGCGAAACTATTGGAATGGAAAGTGGAAATATATACATATACGTACACAGGTTGCCAAAAGTGCCAAAAAAACATTTCAAGTAATTCTTTGCATGACTGATTTTGAGGGTGTGACAATGCAGCCGGATTCATTTCATGTTAAAGAACTTTTGATCACGTTTGGAATTGTTACTTTCAAAATAGGGATTACATCCTGGTCCCTTAAGTGATTAAATGCTTGTAATTGAAGCTTTACCCTGAAGTTACTTTTATTTACTGCGCTGCATGAGAACATATGCGTGACCTTGAGATCCAACGGCTCCAAAGAGTACGTTTTGTCTAAATGGTACCTTGCGAAGCATATTTTGATATACATACATAATTTTAACCTTTTCATTTTAATAGCTGATATTTACATCACCCTGTCCTGGGTGTATCTGCCCAGCGCCCGAGACGTTCTCCCCTGGATGGGCATGGGGAACCCCCCCGTGACCCTAATATAGGATAAAGCGGAAGATAATGGATGGATGGATGATATATACATGGGATCAAATGCTTTTGGACTTTATTGTATGTCAGATTTGGAAAACAAACTTGTGTTAGTTTTTAGTTTTTGACTGTAGAGTAGCACCTCAGCATGGGGTGTGGGATCTGGCAGTTCTGGCATGTGGGGTTTTAGATGCCGTACGATGCTTCAATGTTTGAGTTTTATTAAACCCCAAACTAATTGACATTTTGCTTACAGGTCAAGCTTTGGTATGATAAAGTCGGCCACCAGCTTATCGTTACAATTTTGGGTGCCAAAGACCTCCCGGCTCGAGAGGACGGCCGTCCCCGAAATCCATATGTCAAAATCTACTTCCTTCCAGACAGAAGGTGGAGATTTGGACTCTAAACTCGTTGTGATGCACATCATAAAACCAATAATACTGTTAACACTGAAGCACTTAAAGTTCTATAAGAATAATTTTTCAAATCATTGTAGTGACAAGAGCAAGAGAAGAACGAAAACGGTGAAGAAGTCAGTGGAGCCAAAGTGGAACCAGACGTTTATGTACTCGCCTGTGCACCGTCGGGAGTTCAGAGAGCGAATGCTGGAAATCACGCTGTGGGACCAGGCTCGAGTCCGAGAGGAGGAGAGCGAGTTCCTTGGAGAGGTAGAAAGGAAAGCGAGGCCGAGGGTTATAAAATGTTTTCATCATGTCCCATATAAACACTGTGATGTCTGTTTAGATTCTCATTGAGTTAGAGACGGCCCTCTTGGACGACCAGCCGCACTGGTACAAGCTTCAAACCCATGACGTTTCCTCCATGCCACTGCCGAACCCGTCCCCCTTTCTTCAGAGACGCTTTATACAGGGGGAGAGTCCCACACGCCGACTGCAAAGTACCAACACACACACACACACACACACATTTATTTATTTTTTATTTTATTTATTTGATTGTTTTCTATGCCAGTTACACTATATATATATATATATATATATATATATATATATATATATATATATATATATATATATATATATATATATATACACAGTATATACAGTCATATGCAAAAGTTTGGGCACCCCTATTAATCTTAATAATTTTTAGTTCTAAATATTTGGGTGTTTGCAACAGCCATTTCAGTTTGATATATCTAATAACTGATGGACACAGTAATATTTCAGGATTGAAATGATGTTTATTGTACTAACAGAAAATGTGCAATATGCATTAAACCAAAATTTGACAGGTGCAAAAGTATGGGCACCTCAACAGAAATATTTATTATTATTGTCACGTTAGTCTACCTCGGGCTGAAGCGGTGGCGCGTAGGAAGCGCACACCGCCGCGTATACACGCACTGAAGGGAGCCAGGCACGCAGGTAGCCGAAAACAGGTTTATTTAAAGGTGCAGTACACCACAAAACAAGAGGTACAACAGAGACTACGTGACATAACACAAACGACCAGCCCCGAAGACAAGAAACAATGGACATAAATACCAAAAGACACCCGATCACGTGCACAAGACAAACCAATTACAGAAAAGAGTTAATTAACTAAACTAATGAACACTGAACGTTAATTAACTCAAACAAACGGGACGAAACACAAAACAGGTGACAGGTGCCCTAGGCACCTGTTACAATTATTATATATTATTATATATTATATTATTATATATTATTATATTATTATTATTATTATTATTATTATTATTATTAATATTTAGTAGATCCTCACACACACACACACACACACATACATACATATATATATATATATATATATATATATATATATATATATATATATATACACACACATATATATATATATATATACTCACCGGTCACTTTATTAGGTATACAAAACTGTCCTTATACACTTTATACACACACACACACACACACACACACACACACACACATATATATATATATATATATATATATATATATATATATATATATATATATATATATATATATATGATGTCTTAATGTCTTAAAATATATAATGTCTTATTACATATATATAATGTCTGTGTGTGTGTGTGTATGTATGAACTCTCAGTAGTTTCTGTCATTATGTTTCATTTTATATTCATGGTTTTGTTATGATTATCTTAATTTGCTTATATTTGTTTTTTATTTCATTTATTAAATCTTGTTCACTGACTCGCATGAAGAAACAGCACCATATTTTCACGGCCCAGGTAACATCACATCCCATCACATCACATCTCAGTCTTTCTCAATCACTCTATCTCACTTGTTTTCTTCACTTGTTTAATCCCCATAATTTCCTCTCTGCCTTTACTTGTATTTTTTCTCTATTCAACACTTTCTCACAGTCTCTCTCACACTCTTTTTTCCCCCCAGTTGACTTCTGTGAAGGTGATGTTTTAGAGGTAGCTTTTTATTAAAAATGACTGTGGTACTGTTTTTTTTTTCTTTTTGAATAATTTGAATGCTGTACAAGTCACTGGGTTATGGATCTGTGTGTGTGTGTGTGTGTGTGTGTGTGTTCTGAAATGTTTTAGCTAAAACTACTACTAATGTTTATCCTAAGAGTTTAGCACTCAAGTAAGTCTTCTGAGTGCTCTACCTGTTTTACTACAGTTAAAATCTTATAAAAACCTGTCTTGATATACCGCAAACCGGTTTGAATTTCTGTTTTGAGGGATTTTTAATTGTATTAAAATATAGTTGTTTGGGAAAGATACCGTCTTTAGGCTGTGGATAACTTTGGCTGAGATTTCGTGATGATGTGGATGTTATTGAGACAGGTTACTGTGTCTTCTGTGCTCTGATTCTGCTCTGATTCTCTGTGGATGTGTTTGAGCTGAGTAACTTGCAAATTGGACAGATTGTGGCACTTGTGGATAATTTTTTACGCTCTTTTTTTTGGAACTTTTAAAGAACTCTCTTTATGTCTGTATCTCTCCTCGGCAGGATCACAGCGAATTAGTGACAGTGAATTCTCCGATTACGATTGTGAAGATGGAATTGGTGTCGTATCAGGTACTTTTTTAAAATCCATTTTGTTTTATTTTCACTTAATTCGCGCATTACCAATTTAGGTCGGAATCCGCAACCGAATTGTTGTGTTTCTATAACGTAAAGAGTTTTGAGCTAGAAGACTGTGTTGCATTTTGCAGCTATAGCAAAAGTAAATTATATATGTTTGTGTGGGGCGGCACGGCGGCACAGTGGCTTAGTGGTTAGCACATTCGCCTCTCAGCGCTAGGGATACCCGGTTCGAATCCCAATCTGGGTGGAGTTTCCATGTTCTCCCCGTGTCCGCGTGGGTTTCCTCCAGGTTCTCCGGTTTCCTCCCACAGTCCAAAAACATGGATCAAGTCAATTGAGTTCTCCAAATTGCCCCATATAGAGTGTGTCTGTGTGAGTGAGTGTGTGCCCAGCGATGGATTGGCACCCTGTCCTGGGTGTATCTGCCCAGCGCCCGAGACGTTCTCCCCTGGATGGGCATGGGGAACCCCACCGCGACCCTAATAGAGGATAAAGCGGGAGATAATGAATGAATGTGTGGGTCGGCACGGTGGCTTAGTGATTAGCATGTTCGCCTCTCAGCATTCCCGGTTCGAATCCCCATCTGGGTGGAGTTTCCATGTTCTCCCCGTGTCCGCGTGGGTTTCCTCCGGGTTCTCCAGTTTCCTCCCACAGTCCAAAAACATGGATCAAGTCAATTGAGTTCTCCAAATTGTGTGTGTCTGTGTTAGTGAGTGTGTGCTCAGTGATAGATTGGCACCCTGTCCTGGGTGTATCTGCCCAGCGCCCGAAACGTTCTCCCCTGGATGGGCATGAGGAACCCCCCAGCAACCCTAATATAGGATAAAGCAGAAGATAATGGATAATGGATGGATATGTTTGTGTGTCCTTTAAATACTGCTGAGGCCTGTTCTTTAATGCAGGAAACCAGAAATGACTATAAATGTTCATGCTTAAGAGTTCTTAGCCCCAGTGTTTTAGTTTAGCGTGATGCTAATGCAGCAGCATAAAACACCAGACATCTTAGTGAAAGTAAACTCTTAGCAGTTAGCTGGTCTTATTGTCACAAATACTTTATAAATACACACCTCTTAATTGGAAAAAATCCTCTGAGACCACTATGGCCTTGAATGTCTTGATACGTTACATGGCTGGGTATCTGCATACACATTTTAATGTATTAATTACACAAAAATACTCATACCTTCAGATGCCACATCCATTCGGCTCAAATGCTTATCAAAATTTTTTTATCTTTCATTTTCATCTGCTTTATCCTCTACTAGGGTTGCGAGGGGGTTCCCCATGCCTATCCAGTTGAGAACGTTTCGGGCGCTGGGCAAATACACCCAGGACAATGCGCCAATCTATCACTGGGCACATTCACTCACACACACACTATATGGGGCAATTTAGAGCATTCAATTTTACCTGGAATCCATGTTTTTGGACCATGGGAGGAAACCGGAGAACTGAGGAACCCCACGCGGACAAGGGGAGAACATGGAAACTCCACCCAGATTGGGATTCGAACCTGGGGGCGAAAGTGCTGTCCACTAAGCCACGTGCCTTAATTGAAACTGGGTTTCATTAAACTGTAGTCTTTGTTTTTTAAGTTTAAAAAATGTTAAAGTATTCACATATTTTTGAATATGTGTAGTGTATGTAACACTTGATGAGGATTAATATTTTCGTATGTTCTCAGATTATCGGCACAACGGAAGGGATTTCCAGAGCTCTACCCTGTCGGTCCCTGAGCAAGTTATGTCATCCAATCATCGCTCTCGATCGGATGTGATGCGCAACCGCTCTCGTTCTCCCAGTGTTCCTCCACCCCACAGGTTTGGACCGGTGGATTTGTACTTTCTTATGATCAAATAATAATATATTTTGTGGAATATACTAGAAAAAGCAAACTCATGATGCAGTCTAGCAGTACTGACCTGTGTTTTAGTTATTGGCGCCAACTGAATGGCTTCACAGATATGTAGCTGACCAGGTTTGATGCTGAGACCTGGGATATCTGGAATAATAACAGGGATTTCTACTAGCTGTAAGATGTTTGGCACAAGAAATGAGGGAATCCGAATGTCAATATTATCCATCCATCCATCCATCCATTATCTTCTACTTTATCCTATATTAGGGTCGCGGGGTGTTGGGTTCCCCATGCCCATCCAGGGGAGAACGTTTCAGGCGCTGGGCAGATACACCCAGGACAGGGCGCCAGTCTATGGCTGGGCACACACTCACTCACACAGACATACTCTATATGGGCAATTTGGAGAACTCAATTGACTTGATCCATGTTTTTGGACTGTGGGAGGAAACCGGAGAACCCGGAGGAAACCCAAGCGGACACGGGGAGAACATGAAAACTCCACCCAGATGGGGATTCGAACCAGGAATCCCTAGTCGAACATCAATATTATTGAATGTTATTAAATCTAGTAAAAAAAAACTGGGAACAAATGGCAAACTGTTGTCTGCCTTCTTCATGCTGACTTTGTTACAGTCGGAGTTTGGATCACGGAGTAAGAGGACAGGCCCATTATGGTCCTCATCATCGACTTTCTGAAGACCGATACTCACCTGATAGGTATGTTTTTATGTTTATGTTCAAATGCTGCATTTTGTGTGGAAAAAAAACGCACATTAAAAATGTATTGCAAAGTTACCCAAACAAAGGTGCAAACTCTACAGAGCTCTATTTTTGTCAATAGAACAACTTACCAATAAACTTATGAATGATCACAAGTCCGGCTTACGGTGAGGCATTCATAGACTTGTGTTTTTAGTAAACAGAATTGCGACTTGAACGTCCCTGGTTCGATTCCTGGTCCCAACATGTACTATGGCTGAAGTGCCCTTGAGCAAAGCACCTAACTCTAGTTGCTCTCTGGGCGAAATGTACAAGGCTGCCCACTGCTCCAGGCACATGTGCTCACTTCACTCAGTGTGTGTGTATATGTGTGTGTTTCCCTGCACGGATAGGCTAAATGTGGAGGACCGATTCCTTTCTGTGTAAACAGTGTAGGCAAAATAGATCACTATCACTATCGAGGCTTCATGATATTTATAATTATCATTGACAAAGGTTTCCAGTATGAAATATATTCATTATCTTCCGCCTACTCCTATTGTGGGGTCGTGCGGGTTCCCCATGCCCATCCATGGGAGACACATGAACTATGTAGGGGCAATTTAGAGCAGTCAATTTACCTTATTTTTGGACATTTTTTGAATTTTAGGTGGTCTTTTGAGGTTTCACGTTTCATCTTTTTGCATTTCATTCATTCGCCTGCCATGTTTAAATCATTCTTTGCTTTAAAGCCATTTCTGAACCTTCTATACATATTCCTCCATTCTTTTTTTTCTCTCCCTGCAATCTCAGACACTCATTTCCTCTCCCACATCGAACCAGAAACAGACATCCAAACACCGACGTGCCTTTTCAGGAATCTCCCAGGTATCTTAGCTCACAGTGGCGTCTCCCACTTTCCCCAGCACTGCCCTGCTTGCTTTTAGATAATTGACAAATGAAAGCGGCTGACAGGCTTTTGTTTGCTGTTTGTGGCCCCTACAGTCTTATAAGCCCCATCTATCGAGAAGATGCACTGAAGCTATTACGCTCAGCTAAGATGACTGGAAACTACACGGACAGGGCTTATGGTAGTTTGGAGAGGTAGTCAAATTGCTGTGTCTTTTATTTTTATTCCTATTCTTTTCTTATGAATAGTTACGTCAAATAGAGTAGCTTTGCCTGTCAATTTTGACTTAATTAGTAAGCCATTTTAAAAGCTATTTATTGGGTATTCGGAAAATGGCCACAGTGCTAAATTGGTGCCATGTTTTGAAAAAATATGTATAACTGTACATACTGTACTGGTGGCTTAGTGGTCAGCATGTTCTCCTCTCAGCGCTAGGGATTCCCGGTTCGAATCCCCATCTGGGTGGAGTTTCCATGTTCTCCCCGTGTCAGCGTGGGTTTCCTCCGGGTTCTCCGGTTTCCTCCCACAGTCCAAAAACATGGATCAAGTCAATTGAATTCTCAAAATTGCCCCATTTAGAGTGTGTCTGTGTGAGTGAGTGTGTGCCCAGCGATGGATTGGCGCCCTGTCCTGGGTCTATCTGCCCAGCGCCTGAGACGTTCTCCCCTGGATGGGCATGGGGAACCCCACCGCGACCCTAATAGAGGATAAAGCGGAAGATAATGAATGAATGAATGAATGAATGAATGTATAACTGTAAAGATTTGATCTGATTTCATAGTTCATGGTATTAAATTAAGGCTTAGCAAAATGTGGAGATGCCCATATATGGTCTTAAGGGCTGGATAGTATGCAGTATTTATTAAAACCAAGTGTTTTGACTCGCTTCAGTCATTAGTCTTTTGTAATTTATAATAAGGTTTGAGGTTGTTTACTAGCAGGTTACCATTGTGGCACATCTATTTACCAACTTCAAATCCAAATCATTTTAACACTGGCACTGTGTTCCCAGCTGCACCCTCACCCACTCCTATCTGTGTCTTCGGTAGCTGTTTCCATCAGTGAAGTCTGTGTTTTGAATGACTGTGATTGTTAATGGTGTTCATCAGAGGTTAGTTTTCATCTGGTAGTAAACTTTGGGTACTGATTCTGATGGAGTATTGTTTACTGGTCAGGAGGATGAGACGGGACAGGCGAATGTCAGGCTACAGCGACTCATATGAATCACCTGAGAGGTAAAATATAGAAATTGTAGTCAGAAGTCTGTACTTTTTGCCCCTTTTACTAACAGTCCCCTCTACAAGAACCCTCCAAAGATGAGCGAAATGCTTATTTAAATAATTACTTTTAAGAGAATCAGCATAATCTCGCAACGAAGAAATAACAAAGATCGGTCCTTAATTTAAGAAAAACTAAGAATTAGCTAAGAAATATTCACTAACACTTTACCTAAATCCGTTAAAGCACATTTATAAAGCTTTATAATATTTGTCATAAGCCTTTGTTAATGTTAATAAGCATTTAGAAGCTTTTATAAGTCATAACGTGCTACTATATATGCAGTCTCTTTCAAAGATTTTAATGACTTTATGTCTGTAGGGAAAGCTTATAAGGTTTTATAAACAGTTATGCGCTCTTATAAGGCCATTTTCAGTGAAAGAGTTTATTTAAGACAAGTGTTTGGTCTAAGGCTTTATGTCGCTGGTCTGTATAGTAAGTTGATGTTCATTCATTCATTATCTCCCGCTTTATCCCCTATTAGGGTCGCGGTAGGGGTTCCCCATGCCCATCCAGGGGAGAACGTCTCAGGGGCTGGGCAGATAGACCCAGGACAGGGCGCCAATCTATCGCTGGGCACACACTCACTCACACAGACACACTCAATATGGGGCAATTTGGAGAATTCAATTGACTTGATCCATGTTTTTGGACTGTGGGAGGAACCGGAGAACCCGGAGGAAACCCACGCAGACACAGGGAAAACATGGAAACTCCACCCAGATGGGGATTCGAACCGGGAATCCCTAGCCTTGATGAACAGTTAAAATCTATAATTAATAATGCATTGTCACTTTGTGTTATAAAGCCTTATGGCATGTTCTTAGAACACTTTTTGAGTGTGGTTACGTACATCTACGGACATTAATAAGGTGACAAGTATTATACAGTATTGTGAATACTTTATAGAGTGTGTTAATAATGCATTATGAATACCAGATTTAGGGAAAGTGTTACCAGAAATACTCGTCAACTGTTAAGTATGGTGGAGGGTTGGATTGGGTCGGATGAGCTGTTTATCATTTATAAATTGGGATATTTGAAATTAAAATCTACATTTAGGGGCACATTTAGGGGTTTTCATTTAAAAAGTGCATTTGTAAAAGGGATTTATTTAAACATGGCTAAAACATTAACTACCAGGTGTTTGATGTTGCTGAGCCAGAGCCACAAGTGCTTACACATCTAAATAGAATAGCTGTCGCTTGTGTTTATAATATTAATGTATATCTTATAATGGATGCTGGTACATGTATATATGTGTTATATATATACCATTCTTCATTTGTCCTCCACCTACTCATTTCATTCCTCATGTTGCCCTTTTCCTCCTCCCCATGAAGACATTACAATGGTCCTCACACCCCTTATCCATGGTCCAATCATGTCATGAACGGGTCCTCGGAAGATTACAGGTAAGAACATTGAGAAATATGTGTGTGTGTGTGTGTGTGTGTGTATATATATATCCATTTTTTGGTTTATTAGGCTTAAGATCATTTCCATAAATAGCTCACTTCACTCCTCACAGATCATATTTATTTTCCTCCATTATTTACCTGTATTTTTAAATCCCTCACATTTAAGATGTTAACACTGAGGTTTGTGTATTTGATAGACATTGTCCCAAAATAGAAATCGAGCCTTCGACAGATGCAGAAAGGTATTTAGTAGCTGCTGGACTGTGTGTAGAATCTAGAAGTATAATAGAAAGGGCATTTTCAGAGCAAAGAATTCCACCTTTAGCCTTTATCCTGGAAGCCTGCTTAACCTAGAACCATAACTTTTTCATCCATTCATTATCTCCCTCTTTATCCTCTATTAGGGTCGTGGTGGGGTTCCCCATGCCCATCCAGGGGAGAACCGTCTCGGGCGCTGGGCAGATACACCCAGGACAGGGCGCCAATCCATCGCGGGGCGCACACTCACTCACACAGACACACTCTATATGGGGCAATTTGGAGAATTCAATTGATTTGATCCATGTTTTTGGACTGTGGGAGGAAACCGGAGAACCCGGAGGAAACCCACGGGGAGAACATGGAAACTCCACCCAGATGGGGATTCGAACCGGGAATCCCTAGCGCTGAGAGGCGAATGTGCTAACCACTAAGCCACCATGCCGCCCGAGCCATAACTTAAATTATACAAAAATGACCAAAATAAAAATGGGTTATTGAACGGCAGAAGGATTCATTGGTTCCTTTCCGTCCATACATCATTAATAAATTTAGTCATTTTCCCATAAGGACTATCGATATTTAAAATGCAGCATATAAATCTAGATCTAGATCATCTTGCTGTTAAATCTAATGTTTACTGTAATTACTAGGGGTGAGCTGCAATATTCGCTGATTCGACGATCCGATTCGGAGAACCGTAGTCGACTATGAACCTCATAGTCGAATGTACCATTTTGACCACATGGGGCAGCATGGCTGCTGCTAAACATTAGTTTTTACATGAAATGTCTTTGTTTTCGTTATATATATATAGCCTTTTGTCAAATAAAATCATCATAATTTCTAGAAAAAAAAAGGAAAAAGATAAACAAACAAAAAAAGGTTTTCTTTTGTTAGAAAAACAAAAAAATATAAAAAAAAAAACTTTTAAAAAAATATGCTTATAGCGCACTCTTGTGGTGAAATTTTAACTGATTCGACTATCAGTCGACTATAGGGAAAATCTGACGAATCAGATTCGACTACGAAAATTTGTAGTTGAATACAGCCCTAGTAATTACGGTATCAGATTCAAAACATATCTGTTCTTTCAACGTCAAATATAGACTGTATCCAAGTTGCAACACGATTTGAAGACAAACATCTGCTAAATGCAGCAATTAGCTGGTTAGCATGTTCTCCTCTCAGCACTAGGGATTCTTGGTTCGAATCCCAATCTGGGTGGAGTTTCCATGTTCACCCCATGTCTGCGTGGGTTTCCTCCGGGTTCTCCGGTTTCCTCCCACAGTCCAAAAACATGGATGAAGTCAATTGAGTTCTCCAAATTGCCCCATATAGAGTGTGTCTGTGTGAGTGTGTGCCCAGTGATAGATTGGCACCCTGTCCTGGGTCTATCTGCCCAGGCCCTAAACGTTCTCCCCTGGATTGTCATTTGGAACCCCCCCCCGCGACCCTGATATAGAATGGAGCGGGATAATGGATGGATGGATGGAAATTGTAACAGGTTGACACTAATCATTGGTTGAAATGATGTGTTAAGCTCTGGACGCTGATTGAAAATGCCCTGTAATAAAGTTTAGTCAATACATGAGTGAATCAATCAACAGCCGAAGCTAATAAAGCTATAAGGTACGAGAGGGCGTGTATTATTGGGAATAAATCACGAGAAAGAGGTGTGATTGGGCACGACACGGCACGGTGGCTTAGGGATGATCACATCTGCCTCGCATTGTCCTAAACGTTCTCCAGTGGACGTGCTATTAAGCAGCTAATATGATGAGTCTGAGTTTTAAATAAAATGTAGCTTGAACAAAAAGTGGCTTGGTGGCTTAGTGGTTAGCACGTTCTCCTCTCAGTGCTGGGGATCCAGGTTCGAATCCCAATCTGGGTGGAGTATCCATGTTCTCCCGTGTCTTGTGGTTTCTCTGGTTCCCTTCCACTGTCTAGAAACATGGATTAAATTCAATGCTCTAAATTTCCCCATATAGAGTTTAGTATAGTTTTGTGTGTGTGTGTGGAAGTGAGTGAGTGTGTCCAACGGTAGATTGGCACCCTGTCCTGGGTGTGTTTTAGCCCAATGCCTGACACGTTCCTCCCTGGATGGGTATTTGGAACCCCCCCTGACCTTAGAGGATTAAACAGAAGATAATTAATGAATTAACTCTCTTTTTATATAAATATAGGGCGGCACGTTGGCTTAGTGGTTAGCATGTTCTCCTCTCAGCACTAGGGATTCCCGGTTCGAATCCCAATTTCCATGTTCTCCCTGCGTCTGCGTGGGTTTCCTCCGGGTTCTCCGGTTTCCTCCCACAGTCCAAAAACATGGATCAAGTCAATTGAGTTCTCCAAATTGCCCCATATAGAGTGTGTATGTGTGAGTGGGTGTGCGCCCAGCGATAAACCCACGCAGACCCAGAGACGCAGAGGAAGCCCACGCAGACACGGGGAGAACACTCTGGGTGGAGTTTCCATGTTCTCCCCGTGTCCGCGTGGGTTTCCTCTTGGTTCTCCATCAAGTCAATTGAGTTCCCCAAATTGCCACATATACTGTAGAGTGTGTCTGTGTGAGTGCCCAGCGATAGATTGGCGCCCTGTACTGGGTGTATCTGCCCAGAGTCCGAAACGTTCTCCCCTGGATGGGCATGGGGACCCCCCCCCCTGCGCCCCTAATATAGGATAGAGCGGAAATACTGGATGGATGGATTATATAAATATAGCATTATGTTGCATGTGTGTTATTATGTCTGTAGATTTCACTGGCAGTTCTGATTGGTCCACCCATATGTTGCATCAATAGATGAGAGTAGGAGGCTTTTTTTGATGATAGTTCTTATTTTTGGACCAACCCTTTTGACCTGACCACCTTTTTTCACTTTTGCTCTGTAGAGAGGAGGAAATACCTGAGTTTCCCATTAGCCAGGAACAATTTGAGGAGGATTTGAGGTAACTTAGTAGAGTAGTAGTCGCACGTAGTAGAACGTAGTGTGAGTAGTACTGAAACATGCTGGTCTGTATCATCTCAAATGGAATGGCTAAAAGAATTCTCTCCTCACAGCACATCACCCAGTGTTCCGGGTTCCTCTTTCACATGACCACATAAGTTTTGCCGGACATAAGTGGGCTCTCCCAGTTGCCATGTTCACGTAAACATTTTTGCAGGTACGCTCACGCCGTAGTGGAACGGCATTACAGGTCCAGGTCGGCCGACCAGCGGGCGATGACCGAACGGCCCTTCTACACGCGATCCCGCTCTACTGAGCGACCTGACCCGTCCTACATGAGGTCCATGCCTTCTTTACCTTCCAGGAGATCCGCCCCTCCCTCTCCCGCTTTAACGAGGTGACCCTGACCAACCACAGTGACTAACCCAGAGCCATTCCCCACTCCTTTGCGCTTGTTGCGTGTCCCCCTTTTAAACGTCTGTGATTTTGTTTTCATTCGTAGAGTAGAAACGTGATGGTGCTCATCGCCACTAACTCTCATTTTGTTCGTTCAAACCTTTACACACTCGTTATATTCTGAACGAATATAACAGTGTGACTGAAACATCCCGTGTTTGGCTTTTTTTTTTATGTTGAGTTGAATGCACTAACATATTATTTGTTGTTGAACAGCATTTGGTTTTGGTTTTTTGGACCCGCTGGCTGGAAGGACCCCCCGCAGCTTCTCACTTTTCCTTGCAGCTTTTGCAGCCTCACTCAGTTCCCTGTTACAAAGTGCATATCTGACCTTGAAGCACTTTCTGAGGCATCTATGAAATGCCAGGTCGTTGAGCCCCCACTGATCCAGCAGATCACATTAAATAATACATTATAGACCATGAGGTATGTGGACCCTTCTGCTAAAGGTTAAGCTCATTAATTGGCAGTGGTATTTGGAGCTACTGTAATTAGGTAATAGCATCGTAGAGTATTCACTTTCGCACTCTTAGTCTTGCTTTCTTTCTTTTTCAAGCAGGTAGCAGTAGTCTGTTGATTTTCTGTGCTTTAAACTATACTGTCAATGTTTAGTTAGTCTAATACTTTGCAGCTAAACGTACATCTACACAGCCGGAAATTAAATTAAATTAGGACATCCATCCATCCATTATCTCCCGCTTTATCCTCTATTAGGGTAGCGGGGGGGAGGGGGAATTCCCCATGCCCATCCAGGGGAGAATGTTTCGGGCGCTGGGCAGATACACCCAGGACAGGGCGCCAATCTATCACTGGGCACACACTCACTCACACAGACACACTCTATATGGGGCAATTTGAAGAATTCAATTGACCTGGGTCCATGTTTTTGGAGGAAACCCACGCAGACACGGGGAGAACATGGAAACTCCACCCAGATGGGGATTCGAACCGGGAATCCCTAGTGCTGAGAGGCGAACGTGCTAACCACTAAGCCGTTAGGACATTTAATTCTGTATTTAATTTACTTAATAACTTAAATTGTCAGTGATGTTAGGCTTTGTAATTTAATTTATACAGTTTTTAAAACACGTCCACTTACTTAAATTTTTGCATACTACATAATGCACATTTAGTCATTGATTAGTTAAACTTTTAAAATATGTAATTGCTGGTCAAGGGCCAAAAATTCAACAATTGAGACTCACGACTCGATAACCCGAACTCAGAAGGTGCTTTGAAGGTCATTAACCGTGTGTGGTTTATTTCGAGGGGTACATGTGCATTTTGAAGCTCGTAGCTTTGAGTTAGGAGCTCGAATGCACTTGACTGCAGCATATTTACCTTTAAACCTGCATGCCCTTATATGGTACAATATGTGAAGTCTTGGTCTGAGATGTGGCTGTCGTGATTTGTTTACCAGAGTAAATCTTTAATGCTTTGTTATGTAGGTGTTATGTTCATCACATGCAAGCCTTTTTTACGTTAACCTTTTTTGTTGTTACTGGAAAAGTCTTTGATTTCATTTCTATAAATATTCTATATCGAACATGTTCTTGATCTGCTTACATTAAAGTCGTAATATTTGCTGGTAAATAATTTTTATCTTTATCTCTCTCTCTCTCTCTCTCTCTCTCTCTCTCTATATATATATATATATATATATACACACACACACACACACACACACACACACACACATATATATATATATATATATATATATATATATATATATATATATATATATATATATATATATATATATATATATATATATATATATATATATATATAATATATATATATATATATATATATATATATATATATATATATATATATATATATATGTATATATATATATATATATATATATATATATATATATATATATATATATATATATATATATATATATATATACTGTATATATACACCATATTTTCCGGACCATAAGGCGCACCGTATTATAAGGCGCAGTCTCAATTACGGACTCTATTTCTGTACGGTACTTATTCTGTACGGCAGCGTATTATAAGGCACTTGCTAAAACATACGATCTACAAGAAAAGTAAAGGATGCAAAACGCTGATTTATAATTGAAGTTTATTCTATTACTTGACAAAATACACATTATTTTTAATCACTCTTCTCCAACAAATCCATCAAAGTCCTCATCTTCTGTGTCTGAATTAAAAAGCTGCACTCATCCACAATCCATTCACAGACGGTGGCGTAACCCGCCCGCCGCAGCCTCCGAGTTTTAGTAAACGTGTGTTCGCCGTCTATCATCCGTCGCTCCCACGCCGCCCGCAACTTTACTTTAAACGCCCCGTTTACGCCAATGTCCAGCGGTCGGAGTTCTTTATTTAATCCTCCCGGAATGACGGCAAGCTCCGAATTAATTTTCTTCACTCGGCTTTTCTGTGAGATGAGCGCGCATGGAGCCACAGATCAGATGTGTGGAAAAAAGCACCCGGTCGCACAACAATACTTTTATAGATTTTGGAACTCAGTACACGTATAAGGCGCACCGGATTATAAGGCGCACGTCCGATTTCTGGGAAAATTTTAGGCTTTTAAGTGCGCCTAATAGTCCGGAAAATAGTTTTTTTTTAAAACATTTTTTTTTTTTTTTATGTGTGTGTGTATATGTGTATATGTGTCTTTATGCACTCACATAAAAAAATCACTCACAATAATGCAGAAGCCTGATTTTTTTTTTGTCTTATTTGTCTGATTTATCTTGTTTGGCATTGATTTAAAAATCTAACAAAATTTTTCATTAAATCGAATCCTTACATGATCCTTTTATTATTTATTTGCTAACCAGTTCTGTAAAAATGCCATGAACTTAATTTATTAATTCTGAATTTTCCTCATTTTTACCTTTTTATTTCTTGATTTATTTATACATTTTTGGAACATTCTTTAGCCTCAGCTGTGCTCACACATTGCTGCCTGTACGATTGTGATGGCATTTTAGAGAGGTGATTAATGCCTTCGTTTTATCTTCAGGGCAAATCCTCGGACTGGGTCGGTCCAGACGAGTCCTGCGAGCACACCGGTGTCTGGTCGAAGAGGTCGACAGCTCCCACAGGTTCCTATAAAGGGTTCAATGGACAGGAGTAAGTATTTTGAGCTCCTTAAGATTGTCAGTATTTACTGACGTGATGTAAATAGAAGAATATATTATATAGTCATACAGTTGAAAGATTTTAAGTTCAGGACTTTTTAAGCAAAATGAAAAACATATAAAATATTTTAATTGGAAATGAATGAAAATGGTTTTAAAAATGAGCATGCACTGGAAAGTCCAATGCAGAGTCTAAAACCTGTAAGGAAATTTCAATAACATAAAATGCCATCATTGACTGCACTTGTAAGCACTTCATCTGAAAATAAAAACTCATCCGTTATTGCTACAGACCACAGAAAACATATCTAAAAAGATATTTATACATCCATCCATCCATTATCTTCTTCTTTATCCTCTATTAGGGTCGCGGGGGGGTTCCCCATGCCTATCCAGGGGAGAACGTTTCGGGCGCTGGGCAGATACACCCAGAACAGGGCGCCAAACTGTCGCTGGGCGCACACTCACTTACACACAAACACACTCTATATGGGGCAATTTGGAGAATTCAGTTGACCTTGAGCCATGATTTTGCGCTGTGGGGGGAAACCGGAGACCCAGGACAGGTCATTTGTTTAAAGTTGGTTTCTCTGTGTGTATGTATATATATATATATATATATATATATATATATATATATATATATATATATATATATATATATATATATATATATATTGGGGGGGGTTCCCTATGCCCATCCAGGGTAGAACGTTTTGGCGCTGGGCAGATACACCCAGGACAGGACGCTGTCTGTTGCTAGACACACACTCACTCACGCAAACACACTCTATATGGGGCAATTTAGAGCATTTGGCATTTGAATTATCTTGAATCAATGTTTTTGGACTGTGGGAGGAAACCGGAGAACCCGGCGGAAACCCACGTGGACACGGGGAGAACATGGAAACTCCACCCAGATTGGGATTTAAACCGGTAATCGTTAAGAGGCAAATGTGCAAACCACTAAGCCACCATGCTGCCCGCCTTTATATATGTATTTTAAAAAATAAACTAAAAACAGTTTAGTTTAAGACTCTCTATGATATGAATTATTGCAAGATTAAATCGTGGTCTATATGGGTTGAAAAATCTTTCAAAAGTCTAGTGCATGAATTTTAAACAGGGCAGCTGCATTTTAAAGGCTGAGGCTACTGAACATAATGCATTTGCTTCCACAAAAAATGTCACAGTGGTTCAGGAGAGTTAAAAAAAGATGCTTTTCTCTAAAGGAAGAAATTATAGTTATATTTGATGGAAGCAGCTACACTTACATGCTTTTAAGGTGGAGGAAACAATGTAATTTAATAAAGCAATTTTTTTATTTGCATTTTGACATTATTTTATTTATCTGTGATCTAAGTAGATTTATTATAAAGACATTTTCTTTGAGATTATAGCAAGCCGGTTGCACTGCACTGCTCTGACTTCAGAGCACTGGCTTAAAGATGTGATACCCGTCAGTCATCGGCTAGGAATAGTTTGTTGATCCAATCATATTAGTTACCGTATATTGTATTATTATGAGTGATTTATTATATCATGATTAAAAAAAAATCTACATTTTTATGTACATATTTCTTAAAAACGTATCTTAAAATATCTCATCTCATTATCTTCCGTTTTGGGCGCTTGTTTGAGACACCCAGACCAATTCATCATTGGGCACACACACACACACACACACACACACACACACACACACACACACACACACACAAACACTATATATATGGGGCATTTTAGGTAGGGCAATTTAGAGCAGCCAATTTACCTTAAATCCATGTGTTTGGACTGTGGGAGGAAACCAGAAAACATGAAGGAAACCCACATGGACACGGGGAGAACATGGAACCTGGATCCCCAGGTCTGAGAGGTGAACATGCTCAGAACCAAGCCACCGTGCATATGTTTTATATATTTAATGTAAATATCTCTACAATGTTTTTAGTTATTAAGTAAAAAACTGATCTCTTGACTTTAGCTACTTTGCTTTTTTGTATATATATATTATATATATATATAATTTCTATTTTTATTTTTATTTAAAAAATTTTTAAAGATTTACATTAAATAAATACTGCATGGTCGGCATTGCTAATAATTGCAAAGTTGTCTGTTCAGATGAGGTCACCTCTACAAATGATATTTAAAAACCATGGTGAATCTGTGGAAGCATTGTGTGTGTGTGTGTGTGTGTGTGTGTGTGTGTGTGTGTGTGTGTGTGTGTGTGTATGGGATTCTGTAGGGTGAGTGTCTGTATGGGATTCTGCAGAATTGAGGATGGATGATTTGTGACATAGTAAGTGTTTTGTCTTTTCTCAGATGGAGAGGGCATGACCAATCACTGTGAAGGTCTGTACCCATGTAGTGTGTAGCTGTGTGTTACTATACTGTAGTCTTCTGCAACTTGCTAGCTTGTGTTTTATCCTTCTTTGACAATCTGTAGAATACAGATTACAATCATTGTACTCCAACTGCGTGCACTCCTTGTGAAGTTGTGACGTTCATATATCTGTTCTTAAAATAATGCATGACATCCACCTGACACCACACTTACCCTATTACCCTATATAACAACTGTAAATTGTAAACAATTGCGCTATGATTAATAGTTATTTGGTTTGGATGGTTTGGTTTGATCAAGGATTTCCTCTTTTTTATATCGGTTCATCTGCTGATCGTGCAAAGTTCCCTTCAATGAAGTTGTAGCAGAAACTGTGCCTCCACCCTCTGAGCAACCCTCAGTCTCACTGACTGCTGGTAACTGGATATAAAAACCTTAGTTTAGTAGAATTAGTTTATTAGAATTAGAACTTTAGTACAAAACACCATCACAGTTATAAATTATCAAATGATTTTTTTTTAATATACATGCAGTTTCATTAGAGTTTTAGATTAAAGTTTGCTCTTTAAATAGAGAGCGATTAGGTTTTATTACTCTAAAGTGGTTTTCACTTCCTGTCGGTTTCTGTACATCACACCATTTTTAGATTTAGACGTAATGCTTGAAATAACATTATGCAAAATCCAGGCGTTTCTTTGTGTATCTGTCTTCAGCACATTTTAAAGTCTATCTGTCATCTTTTTCTTTACTTTGATACGTATGTCTGTTTATATAATATAGTAGAGCATTGACACTATACTATAGTCACATTGTTCATCAGTATAATTAATTGTAATTAAATGATCACATAAAACTAATTATGTTAATGATGAATTAGCTGTTAGTATTTAAACTTTAAAAAGTAGCAATCATTAGCAGTAGTAATACTATTAGTAGTAATAATCCATCCATTCATCCAATTTCTTCCACTTTATCCTCTATTAGGGTTGTGGGGGGGGGGGGGGTTCCCCATACCCATCCAGGGGAGAACGTTTCGGGCGATGGGCAGACACACCCAGGACAGGGCGCCAATCTATGACTGGGCACACTCACTCACACATACACACTCTATATGGGGCAATTTGGAGAATTCAATTGACCTTGATGCATGGAGGAAACCCACGCAGACACAAGGAGAACATGGAAACTCCACACAGATTGGGATTCGAAACAGGAATCCCTAATGTTGAGAGGAGAACGTGCTAACCACTAAGCCACCGTGCCGCCCTAGTAGTTCATTCATTCATTATCTCCCGCTTTATCCTCTATTAGGGTCGCGGTGGGGTTCCCCATGCCCATCCAGGGAAGAGAACGTCTCGGGCGCTGGGCAGATAGACCCAGGACAGGGCGCCAATCCATCGCTGGGCACACACTATCTCACACAGACACACTCTATATGGGGCAATTTTGAGAATTCAATCGACTTGATCCATGTTTTTGGACTGTGTGAGGAAACCGGAGAACCCGGAGGAAACCCACGCAGACACGGGGAGAACATGGAAACTCCACCCAGATGGGGATTCGAACCAGGAATCCCTAATGTTGAGAGGAGAACGTGCTAACCACTAAGCCACCGTGCCGCCCTAGTAGTAATAATATGAAATATTAAAAGGATAATCTTGTCATGGCGTCATGTCGGTGTACTGCAATAAGCAACAAAGCAACCGCGGATTAAAAAGTGAGCTCCAAAAATGTATTAAACTTGTTAAGAATAAAGGGCGGCACGGTGGCTTAGTGGTTAGCACATTCGCCTCTCAGCGCTAGGGATTCCCGGTTTGAATCCCCATCTGGGTGGAGTTTTCATGTTCTCCCCTTGTCCGTGTGGGTTTCCTCCGGGTTCTCCGGTTTCCTCCCACAGTCCAAAAACATGTATCAAGCCAATGAGTTCTCCAAATTGCCCCATATAGAGTGTGTCTGTGTGAGTGAGTGTGTGCCCAGCGATAGATTGGTGTCCTGTCCTGGGTGTGTCTGCCCAGCGCCCGAGACGTTCTCCCCTGGATGGGCATGGGGAACCCCACCTGGACCCTAATAGAGGATTAAGCGGGAGATTAAGAATGAATGAATGTTAAGAATAAAAAACAAAATACAGAGAAAAACTAGGAGATATCATAAACGCAAGCATTAAAAACCAAGATCACAGATTTACAGAGTATAATTGAGGGGAAATGGAAAGCAGACGTGGAACTGACATAACGGGACATCGACAAAATTAATAAACCTTTGATATGGAAAGCAAAAGGTGGGGTTAAACAACCAAAACTGACCAATGAGCATGTGAGGAGGAGGTGGTTTAATTATGTGGTCCTAATAAAATAAATCGTTACAAAGTGAAGCTTAATGTTAATTGAAAGTCTGCAATTTAATTTTTTAATATTGTTATAACACTAGTTTTAATTATAAGTATTTCTTTATAATTAAAACTAGTGTTATAACGATGTTATAATTATATTGTATTATATTATAATGAGGCGGCACGGTGGCTTAGTGGTTAGCACGTTCGCCTCTCAGCGCTTGGGATTCCCGGTTTAAATCCCCATCTGGGTGGAGTTTCCATGTTCTCCCCGTGTCTGCGTGGGTTTCCTCCGGGTTCTCCGGTTTCCTCCCACAGTCCAAAAACATGGATCAAGTCAATTGAATTCTCAAAAATTGCCCCATATAGAGTGTGTGTGTGTGAGTGAGTGTGTGCCCAGCGATGGATTGGCGCCCTGTCCTGGGTCTATCTGCCCAGCGCCCGAGATGTTCTCTCCTGGATGGGCATGGGGAACCCCACCACGACCCTAATAGAGGATAAAGCGGGAGATAATGAATGAATGAATATTATAATGTTATAAAAATTTGGAATGTCTTGAAATATGTTGGGAGTCATGGTTTAGGGCAGAGAATTTACATGTAGCAAATTATTATTAGTATAATAGATATTTTATTGGTAGTACATTAGTTTAGTAGATATTTCACATGTGGTAGATTAGTCTTAATACTAAAAATAAATTCGTTGTAATTATAAAACGTTATAGGAATACATCTATTTTGTCATATTTCATCTCATCTTCTCAAAACTTTTGTTTCTCTTCAATTTATTTTTTTCATTTTCATCATTCAAGCTCCAACAGAGATGGAGCCCCCAGCTCCAGCCCCACCCCCTGCACCAGATCCACTCACTGAACCAGACCCTGCCAATTTATTGAACAATGAACCTGCACCAGCTCCACCACCACCTCCACCTCCACCTCCACCTCCAACCATTCCTCTGTCTGTGTCAGGTGTGTCAAAGTGTGCTTC
Organism: Corydoras sp. C115; assembly: GCA_019802505.1. NCBI lineage: Eukaryota > Metazoa > Chordata > Actinopteri > Siluriformes > Callichthyidae > Corydoras > Corydoras sp. C115. The sequence continues at coordinate 523,693 of JAFMOC010000402.1, read as the reverse complement.
TAGGTCAAATAATGATTTAGGGATAAAAGATTCAGGAATAAACTGTACAATTACTTCCCAGACTACACAAACAGGATGGCAAAATGTCTGCACAATGCTCTCAGATAGATGGTTAATACGTCAGTGGAATGTTGTTTGATTATTAGCGAGTTACATAGGTGTCACATCTTTACAGACTTTTCACAGCTTACAGACTTTTTCATCCGCTTAATAAACAAACCACATTCAATTAATGAGGTATCTGCAAGCATTGCATCGATGTCATGCTGACCTACCTGTGCTGTCGGGGTTGTTTGTGAAAGTTACAATACTACGCATAGTTAAAGCTCTAATAACTATAATTATTTTTGGTACAAGATTGTGTTGTTAGTTTGGTGGTACTTAATACAATGAGTATATATATATATATATATATATATATATATATATATATATATATATATTTATTTGTTTATTTGATCATTTATTGGACGCTTTTATCCAAAGCGACTTACAAGGTGAGCGCAGGGTTAAACACAACAACCCTGGAGCAATGAGGGTTAAGGGTCTTGCTCAAGGACCCACATTGGTAACTTCAGGGGACCTGGGATTTGAACCGCCAACCTTCAGATTGATAGCCCAACGCCCAGACCACTGAGCTACCACTCCCCCCCATTTTTATATATATATATATATATATATATATATATATATATATATATATATATATATATATATATATATATATATATATATATATATATATATATATTATAATGCTTTTATAATATATAATATATATATATATATATATATATATATATTTAATGCTTTTAAATGGCTGAAGGAGGCCTGTCTTTGTAATTGAATTCCTTACTTGGTATTATTAGGATATTCTGCTTTGTACTGGAAGGTTTTTATTAGGTAATTAGAAAGGTAATTAGGTAAGAAAATGTTATCAAATCGTTTATACTTTAATAGCTAAATGCCTTCATTAGGCACTGGAAATATAATTTGTAGGTGTAGTCATTTGTTTAAATTAGGTTTCTTTACTTTAAAGCAAGATTCTAGTATTAAACACCCAGTTAAAAAAAAAAAAAAAAAAATATATATATATATATATATATATATATATATATATATATATATATATATATATATATATATATCCTCTACTTTAATCCGCTACTAGGGTTGTGGGGTTGTGGGGGTTTGCCTATGCCCATCCATGGTAGAAGGTTTTGGCGCTGGGCAGATATGCCCAGGACAGAGCGCTGTCTGTTGGTGGGCACACACTCACTCACGCCAACACAATATATGGGCCAATTTAGAGCATTTGAATTATCTTGAATCAATGTTTTTGGACTGTGGGTGGAAACCGGAGAACCCGGCGGAAACCCACGCGGACACGATGAGAACATGGAAACTCCACCCAGATTGGGATTCAAAAAAGTAAAATCATGTTGTATGGTTATAGTTCTGATAAAGTGGAAGGCTAAGTCTCTACGAAATAAATGTCAATCCATGTTAAGTCCCCACAATTCATAAAACTAAGATGTGTGTGGAAAGAAGGTTGTGTGTGCTGTAATGACTCATTCCTCACTAAACCTCACTAAACCTCACTGTGTATGTGTTGACTTCATGTGAAGAACCCGAGGAGAAGCCCGTTGTTCAACCACCTGTCAATGGCCGGAAAGGCAAGTGATCACTCTGTGTGGGATTGAAGTTGCAGTAGTAACCGTAGCTCCTAAGTCTCCTAGCTCATTAACTAGGTTAACTAGCTAACTGGGTAAACTGGACCGAACCATTACCCACTTCAGCTTCTTACTTAATTTATATGTCTGTGTTAAGATAAAGTAAAGCATACCTCTAAAGTAAGCATGAAGGCTGACATGAAAACAATAATATGCTTACATGAATTTAATTTAAATCTTAATCTTCACTACCGTCAGTATATTACGGAAGCCCAGAGAGGACATGTGTTATCACGAGATAGCAAATCTTGTTTTCTTGCAGTAACGATTTATTTTTGAGCGACCTGAGAGGTGGCAGGACGGTTCTGTCATTACACCTGACATCCATCCATTATCTTCCGCTTTATCCTCTATTAGGGTCGCAGGGGGGTTCCCCATGCCCATCCAGGGGAGAACGTCTCGGGCGTTGGGCAGATACACCCAATCTATCACTGGGCACACACTCACACTCTATATGGGGCAATTTGGAGAAGTCAATTGTCTTGATCCATGTTTTTGGACTGTGGGAGGAAACCGGAGAACCCGGAGGAAACCCACGCGGACACGGGGAGAACATGGAAACTACACCCATATATATATATATATATATATATATATCAATGGGCACACACTTTATGGGGCATTTATATATATATATATATATATATATATATATATATATATATATATATATATATGGGTCGGTTGATAACTAGTGGCTCTACTATTTCCTAAAGTGGATAACAAGGTGTTCTAGGGACAGGGTCTCATCTGCCATTAGATCTGTTTAGGATCCTGAAGAGACGGCGCTGTACAGAAACTACACCTGCCATTAAATACAGTCCCTTTAGTGGTCCCTTTAGTCCCCAATGCTATGGTGTTTACTTTAACACAATGATTAAAATGCACAATGAACTGCATTTTTATGATTGACGAGTTTGTAACGTGCATATGACAATTAAAAAGAAACGAAAAACATGGTGCTCTCTGGACTTCCATAGTATATAACCATTATATAAGTTCCCTATTTCCAATTGGTTATAAAGCTTTAAACCGTAATGAAGTTATCATTATCGCTAATGCCAGATGTTACCTGTAGCCAATTTTGCGAACGATTATGTAGCATCAGTCCAGCCGTTTATACATTAGCTGTGATTAGCGTTTATATATTATATTAGCAGCTTCATTTCCTTTCTAAATGATTTTTGTTGTGTTTTCTTGGCTGTGACATCAGAGGTAACATGGGAAGATCAGCAGAGGAAAGTCACTGGTATGAAATGCATTGGTAACTGGTTAATAGTTAGCAAGTCTCTTTAGAATTGTGTGTTGCTCTTTCTCATCTAGATTTTTATTTCTGTATAGTTTCTCTTTGTGGCACAGATATAAACCTGTTTCATAATCAAGCTACAGCACTTTTAGCTAGCTTTGCTTCTTTCCATTCGAAAGGTTGAAGTCTGTGGTGTCTGTGGTATTCTACGACTGATCACTTTTTTATATTGGGCTATACTAATAAATCCAGTGGATGATGACTATTGGTGGGAAAAACATCATGCCCCATATTTTGGCGCTAATTGGCTATAAAACATATTATGACTTTGGAGCTTACCTGTGTTAAAAATTATAAATATTAACTCGAATTTGACATTTTAATGAGAACAGGGTTATGCTTTTGTGTTTTTCCCAAACTAGTGGTCTTTATGGAGCACTACAGATGCACTGACAAGCTGAAAATGGAAGCAGCAGACATACTTTAAATGTTACAAACATTTCCATTACATTGCATTTATTACTATTATAATGTAGTAATAAATTATAATTATTACTATTACTACTATTTAGGAGAGACTTTTAGCCAAAGCGCCTTACAAGTATCCCGTCTTGGTTGGGGTCAGAACACAGGGTTGATACAGCATCCCTGGAGCAATAAGGGTTAAGGGCCTTGCTCAAAACCCCACATCGGTAAATTCAGTGGACCTGGGATTGGAACCCACAACCTTACCCTACCCACTGAGCAACCACACCCACATCAGTTCAGAAACTGTCTTAACATTTACTTGTCCTCCTGACAGAAGTGCGGTTCATAAATGTTTGGACATTTTCATAAAGGAACTCTCTTATAACATAAACTCTCTTACACATATGCGATTACATTACATTACATTTGGTCATATAGCAGATGCTTTTATCCAAATGTGCAATGAGGGTTAAGGGTCTTGTTCAAGGACCCACATTGGTAACTTCAGTGGACCTGTGATTTGAATCCCCAACCTTCAGATTGATTAGCCCAATGCCCTAACCACTACAATTAATTGGAAGGTCATTAGTGATTAGTAACCACCAACTTATACAGTTAATTAATTAACTTGTAATTTGGGACACCTAAATTTAATTATATGACTATGTGTTTGCATTAGGTTTAATGTGTGTGGTAGATAGTTTAGTAGGTTTAGTAATAGATTAGAGTGCTGGAATGCTTTGATGGCTTTGTGGGCCAATCAAACCTAACATTTGGCTCTATATGACATTTCTGCTGTTTTTTTTTTGGGTATACATCATATAGTAGAGTAGCTTTTGTAGTTACCCCCAAATGCCATTAGTAGCAGTATTATTTCATTTAGTGTAGTTGTGTGAATTCTATTCCTGTTTTTTGCCACTGTGTTTCTTTATAGAGTAAATTTGAGTGCTGGTAGGTTTCTTCCTTAAAGGTTCACAACTAGTGCATGGTTTTGTGTGTGTGTGTGTGTGTGTGTGTGTGTGTGTGTGTGTGTGTGTTTTGTGTGTGTGTGTGTGCTTTGTCTGTGACCTGATGTATTTCATTTCATCTCCACACCACTTCTCTCGGGGCAGTAGAGGCAGTAACAGAGAATGGAGATGCAGGTAAATGATGCTGCAGTGAGTGTGGTGTTCTTCTGTCCTGAGCTTGTTTACGGCGATCTTTCTCTTTCTTTATGTTCAGATTTTGAATACATCAACATTTTTGGGATTACTGTAAAAATAACTGAAAACATATCTAACCTCATGTTCAAGGTTGCTTCCTAATTCATTCATTTATTACTAATTGACTTAAACTGAACAATTTATTTTTTTCTTAATTAAAAAAAAAAAACCCTCAATTGGAAGTCCATCCATCCATCCATCCATTATCTTCCACTTTATCCTCTACTAGGGTCACGGTGGGGTTCCCCATGCCCATCCAGAGGAGAACGTCACGGCATTGGGCAGATACAAGTTCAAGTTATTTATTTATATAGCGCTTTTTACAACAATACATTGTCACAAAGCAGCTTTACAGAATGAAAAGCCTTTAAACCCCCAAAGAGCAAGCCGAAGCGACAGTGGCAAGAAAAAACTCCCTGTTATGTTGTTATTTAAGGAATCAACCTTGGGAGGACCAAGACTCAGTGGGGGACTCATCCTCCTTGAGCGGCCAGACAGCAACAACAATGTAGGACACTAATGTACAGATATTAAACAAATGGAAAAACTAACAACTGGAAAACTATATGTGAGTCCATTAGGGGGCGTCCTGCAGGACCGCCTTGTCAGGTTCCATCCAGTATTCGTCAGCATACCCAGGACAGGGCGCCAATCTATCGCTGGGCACACACTTACTCACACAAACACACTCTATATGGGGCAATTTGGAGAATTCTGTCAACCTTGATCCATGTTTTTAGACTGTGGGAGGAAACTGGAGAACCCAGAGGAAACCCACGCGGACACAGGGAGAACATGGAAACTCCACCCAAATTGGGATTCGAACTGGGAATCCCTAGTGCTGAGAGGAGAACATGCTAACCACTAAGCCACTGTGCCGCCCTCAATTGAAAGTGTTTTAATAAATATAATCACGTTGGGGAACTCTACTCCATCTTATCTGTCTATTAAAGTAATTATGTGCATATTACAGTGTTTGGTTTGGATGTGGTTTGTCACCCTTGGAGTCACAGAGATGCATGGATTAGGGGAATTGTGGGGAATGTTATGTAAAACTCATAAAATAAATCATATAAAATAAAAAAAAAACAAAGCATTTAGTAAATTGAAGCACAAACAGGTGGTTTGGACCATTTTTGTGATGCTTTCAACTGTGTTGCCATGACGTCTGCAAAACATACTGTAATTAGCTTGATCTCACAAGTACAAAAATTGCAGTCGGATGGTTTTAAGCTTTTATCTCTTTTATTTTAAGCATGCCATCAATAGTTGAAGCATCAAAGGGCACTGTCTCCTCCATTAGACCACTGAGCAAATGATGCTCTGTTGATGTATCAATGTTTCAACAATGTGCCCACAAACATCGTGCAGATGTTCTATGAAACGTTCTGTACTATTTTTTTTAATCTGCACTGGCAAAATGTTAAGGTGAAAGTTTATGATCTCGCAATGAATATCTAAACGATATATGCAACACGATTTGGTTGTTTTGTTGTGACAGTGACCATAACCTTATGACAGTGATGGATACAAGATTATGGCTGATGCTGATGTTCTGCACAGCAGCTACAATGGATATCGAACCTCCCGTTCATTCATTATCTTTTGCTTAATCCTCTACTAGGGCAATGGGAGGGAGGTTCCCCATGTCCATCCAGGGGAGAACGTTTTGGGTGCTGGGCAGATACAACCAGGACAGGGCACCAATCTATCGCTGGGCACATTCATTCATTCAGCCACACACACAATCTATGGCAATTTAGAACATTCAATTTAGCTTAAAATCAAATTTCTGTACAAAATAACCAAATAACCTGGAGGAAACCCTCACAGACACGGGGAGAACATGGAAACTTCACCCAGATCGGGATTCGAACCTGGAATCCCCTGCTCTGAGAGCTGAACCTCAATGGCTAACCACTAAACCATTATGCTCCAACTTACATTTTAAATAATATAAAATAAAAACTTTGGCTCCTGCTGAGCTAAAATTAAGACTAATGAAAGCTATGAAACTATCATTTTATGCGTTAGATGGTTGACTATAATAATCCGAGTGTGATTTTATGCACTGTGTGAACAAAATTATAACATTTTCTCACTCTTTCTCTGTTTAGGTTCTTTGAAGGACACATGCAGGGTATGTAAACATTTTTGTTGTTTAAAATATTGTTATATTCTGTTACTATTCTTCAGCATTCCCATATCTGTCAGAGGGACACAACCGCCACAAGAATGTGTTTTTTTGTTTTGTTTGGGAGGAAGTAAAACAGTAATACAATACTATCCGGCCCACAAGATCATTTTCCATTGATCTATTATTATTCTTTATTGGCCTGGCGATATGTTTATACTCATATTTAAAATGTGTCTGATTTTGAAAGCAACCTTTTTATTGAGAGCAGAAATATTTAAAGATATTTAAGGTTGAAGTTGATTTTTCTAAATTGCTAATTTGTTTTACTTTTGTGGAAAAGCATCATTTTTATTAAAAAAAAAATTTATTTAGTGATTTTTTGCAGCATGTTCATTTTTGTAATATCATACTGATAAGATATTTTTATAGAGAGCAAAGAATTTATATAAAGTTGAAGTTTATTTATTGTGGAATTTGATTCCTGTTCATGTTAAGAAAACATTTACTTTTAGTGTGTTCAGTGAATGTTTCTCCGACCTGAAGTGTAATGAGTTTTGGCCCCCAGTGTGATTGGGTTTGACACCCCTGAAGTAGAACATAAAAAGAGGGGCATGACATCAGAGAACGTTCCGGGCGCTGGGCAGATACACCCAAACACACAAACACAAACACACTCTATATGTGGCAATTTAGAGTATTCAATTTACCTTGAATCCATGTTTTTGGACTGTGGGAGCTAACCGGAGAACCCTGAGGAAACCCACACAGACACAGGGAGAAGATGGAAACTCCACCCAGATTGGGATTCGAACCCCAGTGCTGAGAGCCACGTGCCGCCCCTTATGAAGTTAATGATTTTAAATTTAAACACATACTGAGTTCTTTAAATAATTATAAACCCTTCCCTAACCCCCCCCCCCTGTCCCAGTCAGCCATGAACTCTATGCAGATACTGTTTGTGGTCCTCATATGCTCATTAATGACATCAGTTTTTAAGAACATTGTTTTAATAAGAACTTGTGTTTCATTACAGAGAGGGATAGACAGTCTGTCCATGAAGTCTTCGGACAGTGACGTCAGCGACGTGTCCGCCATGTCCAGCGCCTCACGGCTCAGTAATGCCAGCTACATGTCCGTGCAGTCTGAGAGAGTGCGGGCCGCTCGTAAAATTAGGTGGGTTGTAGTATAAGAATGACTTCAGATTATTAAATTCAAGTAATTTATTTAAGTTCAAGTTATTTATTTATATAGCACTTTTACATAGTACATTGTCACAAAGCAGCTCATAAGCCTTTATAAGCCTTTAAACCCCCAAAGAGAAGGCCGAAGCGACAGTGGCAAGAAAAAACTCCCTGTTATGTTGTTATTTTAAGGAAGAAACCTTGGGAGGACCAAGACTCAGTGGGGGACTCCTCCTCCTTGAGCGGCCACAACGCCGCTTTATGTTTATGTCATTATATTTATTATTCATTATCTCCTGCTTTATCCTCTATTAGGGTCGCGATGGGGTTCCCCATGCCCATCCATGGGAGAACGTTTCGGGCGCTGGGCAGATAGACCCAGGACAGGGCGCCAATCTATCTCTGGGCACACACTCACTCACTCACACAGACACACTCTATATGTGTCTATATGGGGCAATAGACACACTATATGGGGCAATTTGGAGAATTCAATTCACCTTGATCCATGTTTTTGGACTGTGGGAGGAAACCGGAGAACCCGGAGGAAACCCACACGGACACGGGGAGAACATGGAAACTCCACCCAGATGGGGATTCGAACTGGGAATCCCTAGTTCTGAGAGGCGAACGTGCTAACCACTAAGCCAATGTGCCAAACAATGAACAAACCCGGTTAATTAACTAAAATGCAAACGCAAACACAAGTTAATTAACCTAAATGATAAGGAACAGGCACTGGGCAGATACACCCAGGACAGGGCGCCAATCTATCGCTGGGCACACACTCACTCACACAGACACACTCTATAATGGGGCAATTTGGAGAAGACAATTCACCTTGATCCATGTTTTTGGACTGTGGGAGGAAACCGGAGAACCCGAAGGAAACCCACACGGACACGGGGAGAACATGGAAACTCCACCCAGATGGGGATTCGAACCGGGAATCCCTAGTGCTGAGAGGTGAACGTGCTGACCACTAAGCCAACGTGTCAAACAATGAACAAACCTGGTTAATTAACTAAAATGCAAACGCAAACACAAGTTAATTAACCTGAATGATAAGGAACAGGTGCCCTAGGCAGCAGTTACAGCATGCTACCTGTTTTCCGTTTAACCCGGGGAGCCCATCTAACTGCGCGGTGCCACTATGGCCACCCAGGGTCGCGGGATGCTGCATGCTTCCCTTTCCTTAGGTGTACTTAAGCCAGCATGGTCAAAAATGGGTAAAATCTAAATATAAAGGGTAGAAAGAAAATCTGGGGGTGCCAAGTGCTTATCCCTTTTAAGAAAGGTTCAGCTGCCAAAATAAGTGATAACATACATGCAGGGGGATACCCCACACTAACATATGGCCATTCAGTGTCCCAGTGTTGACCTGATAAGATGCCCTTACAGGTGTAACAAACGCACATGCCACTGAGAACCAAACATCTCCTAACCACATTACATTTCAATGTTTTGTATATGTAGAGTTTGGATTTTGTTCAGCATGCTCACTGTGTGTTTTTCTTTTTGTCTATTGCATGCTGCCTCTTGGCCTGGGCTGTGTGTGCATTGTGTCTATACATGTATGTATATACATATGTGTTTGTGTGTGTGTGTGTGTGTGTGTATGCTGGTGTGGGCTGGTGGGGGGCTTCAGTCGTGGTGAAGCACTGCAGCAAAGTCAGTCCACAGGGGAGGAGGGTGTGTTGGAGGGAACAGTAGAACAGACTGTAGAGGGAGAAGAGGAGGTGAAGGAGCCGGAGGATCCTGACAGGTCACGTTACTTACATGATGCTGTGTAGATCTGATAACCATGTATAGGTTAGGCAATCTATCCCTGGGCACACAAACACACTCTATATGGGGCAATTTATTCATTAATTCATTCATTCATTATCTCCCGCTTTATCCTCTATTAGGGTTGTGGTGGGGTTCCCCATGCCCATCCAGGGGAGAACGTTTCGGGCGCTGGGCAGATAGACCCAGGACAGGGCGCCAATCCATCGCTGGGCACACACTCACTCACACAGACACACTCTACATGGGGCAATTTTGAGAATTCAATCCAAGAATTCGATCCATGTTTTTGGACTGTGGGAGGAAACTGGAGAACCCGGAGGAAACCCACGCAGACACGGGGAAAACATGGAAACTCCTTCCAGATGGGGATTCGAACGGGAATCCCTAGCGCTGAGAGGCGAACGTGCTAAGCACTAAGCCACCGTGCCGCTGGGGCAATTTAGAGTATTCACTTTTCCTTGAATGGTAATATGGGGCAGTCATGGGCTTGTGGTTAAGGAACCGGCCTTCGGGTCGATTCCCGGTCCCACCAAGTACTATGGTGGGAAGTGCCCTTGGGCAAGGTACCTAACCCCAATTGCTCCCCGGGCGGCGTATTCAAGGCTGCCCACAAGGGCATGTGTGCTCGGTTCACCAGTGTGTGTGTGTGTGTGTGTGTGTGTGTGTGTGTGTGTGTGTGTGTGTGTGTGTGTGTGTGTGTGTTTCACTGCACGGATGGGTTAAAGGTGGAGGACAAATTCCTCTGTGTGTATGCACAGTAGGCAAAATAAATCACTCACTTATTTTACAGACCGATTATTAATGATTATTTTTATTAAAGTCATGATTAGTGGCGTTGCATGCGGGTGTGTGTGCGTGTGTGTGCATGAGGTCTGTTTGTTACAACTGCTTCTAATACCAACTCGGTCCGTAACCAAGTTTCAAGTTTATTTGTCATTTGTGCTCCATGTTGGTACATGTGCACATAGAAATTCTTAAGGTGAGGCATCAGGATATAACTCTATATAGACCATAAAATTAAATACACAATATTTACATGCGCCATAAAATATATATATATTAGGGTGAGCTGCAATATTCGCTGATTCGACGATTCGATTCGGTGAACCGTACTCGACTATGAACCTCATAGTCCAATGTACCATTTGGACCACATGGGGGTGCCCATGGCTGCTGCTAAGCATTAGTTTTTACATGAAATGACTTTGTTTTCGTTATATATATATAGCCTTTTGTCAAATAAAATCATCATAATTTCTAGAAAAAAAAAGAAAAACAAAAAAAAAAGGTTTTCTTTTGTTAGAAAAACAAGTAAAATATATTTAAAAAAAAATCTTTTTAAAAAACGATGCTTATAGCGCCATCTTGTGGTGAAATTTGAACTGATTCAGTCGACTATAGGGAAAATCTGACGAATCAGATTCGACTACGAAAATCTGTAGTTGAATACAGCCCTAATATATATACAATTTAAAGTGACTGGTGTAAAGTGACTTAGTAAAAAGCAGGAGTGTGGGAGTTTTTAACTGTTCATTTTGTTTAGTAGCCTGATGGCTTGCGGGTAAAAACCGTTCATAAGCCGGGTCGTTTTGGCCGGGAAGCTTCGGTACCTTCTGCCTGATGGCAGTAAGGTGAACAGTCCATGTGCTGGATGACTGCTGTCCAGCTGGATCCTACGAATCTTCCTTGTGCTGCGGGTCTGGTAGATGTCCACAAGAGCTGGGAGTTTATTCCCGATTATGGACTCTGCTGTCCTCACCACCCTCTTCAGGGCCTTGTGGTCACAGGTGGAGCAGCTACCGTACCAGACGGTAGCAGCATGTGAGGATGCTCTCAATGGTGCACCTGTAGAAGTTGGAAACCATGGTTTCATAATTGACACACATCTTAAACTGATATCTGATCAGTCAGGTCATTAAATCTGCCCGTTCCTGCAGTTTCCTTCTTTACAACATCAGGAAGATCAGACCTGTCTTTACTGAACATGTTACTCAGCTGCTAAATGACTAAATGTAAATGTAAATTGTATATAAATGTATATGTTACTTTCTAAAATGCCAGTTAAGATGTGTAGTATCTGTTTTAAAGCCAAACTGGTATTAATTCATCCTAACTGTGAAGCTCAAACCCTCAGCTTTGACCCTAAACCTTGTAGATGAACCCTGTTTCTTCCTCTCTGTCTTTCCCTCCTACTCTGTCCTTTTGCACTCCTCTCTTGCATTCCCTCATTCTTTCTGACTCCTACCATCACTTCACTCTCCATCTTTTGTTTTTCTGTTGTCCTCTTTCCTCACCTCGCTCATAACCTCACCCCTAATATTAAATGTCTTTACCCCTCTTCTTTCACTTCGCCCCTTTTTCCCCCTCTCTCGTGACCATGCCTCTGCTGCATTGCTGATAGTGGCTTTACATCCAAAATCAAAAACAGGGCGCAGACGGCAACTCCAGGGTCCAACATCACTAAGAGCTCGAGCGTCGGCGGCGAGATGTGCTCACTTGGACGCAACGACGACGACGAGGATGACAAGAAGAGGCGCTCCAGCTTCGGGGCCAAGATGGCAGCCATGGTGGGTCTGGGCAAAAAGAGCCAAAGCACGTCACAGCTCGACCCAGAGGGTAAGACCAGAGCAGCAATAATTATTATTAACGTTAATTTTATAACCAAATGCTTTTTTCCGCAGGCTCACAATACTTTTAGTTGGGTTAAAATGTTGTTGAAGACCAGTTTATAAACAATTATGCTATAATAATTTAACACTGGTCTTCATGGACCCTTGAAATTCTGAGGACAACAGCCCCCCTTTTTTAGAACCATTAAGGGGTCATCGGGCAGCTATTCATATGCATAACGACCTAAAGCCCATCCACCCGTCTGCCTTACAGTGAAACGCTAGGTAAAAACTGAATTCAAAGGTAAATTCCCTGAAATTCAGCCTAATGCGATGCAGTAACAAACATTCTGCAATGAAAGTTTAGTGAAATTGAACATACTTTCAGTGACTACAAATAAAATAAAACAGAATTCTACAGACATTCAAACATAGAATAGAATAGAATAGAAAGCCTTTATTGTCATTATACCACGCATACACAGTATACATCATATAATGAGATTTAAGCTCCTCCTTAAAGTGCACATGGCATTATATATAAATAGAAAAAACAATAGAAAAGACATGTGCAAAAATGTACTGTGCAAATAGACGTGTAGTGTGTAACATTCATTCATTTATTATCTCCCGCTTTATCCTCTATTAGGGTCGCGGTGGGGTTCCCCATGCCCATCCAGGGGAGAACATCTCGGGCGCTGAGCGGATAGACCAAGGGCAGGGCGCCAATCCATCGCTGGACACACACTCACTCACACAGACACACTCTATATGGGCAATTTTGAGAATTCAATTGACTTGATCCATGTTTTTGGACTGTGGGAGGAAACCGGAGAACCCGGAGGAAACCCACGCGGACACGGGGAGAACATGGAAACTCCATCCAGATGGGGATTCGAACCGGGAATCCCTAGTGCTGAGAGGTGAACGTGCTGACCACTAAGCCACCGTGCCGCCTAGTGTGTAACATGATATGCTAATTAGTGCAGGTTCCCGTTTAGCATTGTAATGGCTTTGGGAAAGAAGCTGTCCCTGAGTCTGTTTGTTTTGGCCCGTATGGACCTGTAGTGTCTGCCAGAAGGCAGCAGGTTGAAAAGGTGGAAACATAGTCCTCAAACTAATTTTACTGCAAACTGCAAAATAAACATACTTTATTTTAGTTTATATTGAAAACACAATAATTCAGTTGCGCCTCGATTTTATTTCACATGCTTATTTTTTAGCGTGTACATACGGTTTTTGTATATAACTTACTGATATGTCTCTGCATCTATCCCTTACCAATAATAAATAGTACATATTGATGTACCTGAGGTTATATTTAGAATTCGTGTCTGCACTTTATTTTAGTAATATTGAAAACACAATAATAATTCAGTTGTGCCTTGCGCCTCGATTTTATTTCGCATGCTTTTCAGCCTCGCAGCGTCGAATCAGATCTTGTTTTTTTAATATTATGTTTGTAACCGGTTTAATAAAGCAGTAAGACACTCAAGGTTGTGCATTATTATGAATAAATCACAGGAAAGATGTGTAACTGTACTCTACTATGTGTCCTGTCTTACAACACCACTTTCCCGTGATTTATTCACAATAATGCGCACCCTCTCATATCTTATTGCTTTAATATGTATTTTTTATTGCTGGTATTTAATATTATTTGGGTTTCTTCAGTGCCACTCTCATGAACTCCTGAATAATAAGTAATATTGTTTTACATTGTCCAAATACTTCTGGATATGCTCATATTCTATAGATTCTACACATACTGTATACGCACACACACACACACACACAACATATATAGTAAATGTGTATATATATATATTAAGGTATATATATAGCCGCATATATATATATATATATATAGAGAGAGAGAGAGACCCTGAGAGAGAGAGAGAGAGAGAGAGAGAGAGATACATATGTATATACATATATATGTATATCCTCTCTCTCTCTCTCTCTCTCTCTCTCTCTGAAGGGAATCTAATTATATCTACCATATATATAACACATATACTTGTGTGTGTGTGTGTGGCATGGATATATATATATATATATATATATATATATATATATATATATATATATATATATATATATATATATATAACTATATACGCTAGGGATTCCCGGTTCGAATCCCCATCTGGGTGGAGTTTCCATGTTCTCCCCGTGACTGCGTGGGTTTGCTCCGGGTTCTCCGGTTTCCTCCCACAGTCCAAAAACATGGATTAAGTCAATTGAATTCTCAAAATTGCCCCATATAGAGTGTGTCTGTGTGAGTGAGTGTGTGCCCAGCGATGAAGTGGCGCCCTGTCCTGGATGTATCTGCCCAGTGCCTCAAACGTTCTCCCCTGGATGGGCATGGGGAACCACACCGCGACCCTAATAGAGGATAAAGTGGGAGATAATGAATGAATATATATATATATATATATATACATTTTATAGATGGCTAAGCTTAGTAAACACTTTTCTTTCACTTTTGTTTTTTTTTTCAGAGGACGGAAAGAAGAAGAAGCCAGTGCGCTTAGCAATACAGAGGAGTGTAGAGACTGGTTTGGCCGTCGAGATGAAGAGCAGAATGACACGTCAACCGAGCAGAGAGGCTGCTGATGAGGGAGACAAACCAAAACCGGGAAAGTACGCATCAAATTCAGTCTTTATAATATAGATTTAAATGGGAGAAATCCGGCCTACATATCAGTAAATTGTTTTAAATGACTTTAAAAAGTAAAGTTAACAATACAATGCTTTGTATTTGCAACAGCCTCATCTTCCCTGGAGTGAAAATCTCCACAGACAGTCAGTTTACAGAGTTTTTGGATGGGTTAGGACCTGCCCAACTCGCAGGAAGGCAGACATTGGCAACACCTCCTATGGGTAGGTTGTAATAAATCAAACAACACTATTTTTTTTTTTTTTTTTTTTTTTTTTTTTTGCACTTCTGGATACATTGTGAGGGAATATTCTGTTCATGTTATAAGAATTCTGAGGTCATGTTACAATTTTTCCCCCCACAGGCGATATCCAGATTGGGATGGTTCACAGGAAGGAACGTCTTGATGTGGAGGTGATTCGTGCCCGGGGGCTGGTAGGCAAACCGGGCAACAAACAGACCCCAGGTGAACGGTTTCTACCCTTATTTGCTTCTTGGTTTAAAAAAAAAAATGTTCACACTGTTTACCCGTCATCACTCTCCTACTCCTCCAAATCCTCCCTCATTCCAATGTATTTGTTTTTGTGAGATGTTAATGTGGGTCATTTGCTGTTTGTTTTCTTCTCAAGCTCCCTATGTTAAAGTGTACTTACTGGACAATGGAAAGTGCATAAATAAAAAGAAAACGCGACTGGCCAGGAAAACTCTGGATCCTCTCTATCAGCAGCAGCTGCAGTTTGAGGAGAGTCCGAGGGCAAAGTCTTACAGGTATCATCTTCATTCAAAAGAGGATGTGAAGGTGAAATCAGGCGACTAAAAAGCTAGGGTATAAATATACATACATATATATATATATATATATGGTGGCTTAGTGGCCACTGGGGATTTCAGGTTTGAATCCCAATCTGGCTGGACTTTCTATGTTCTCCCCATGTCCCCATGGCTTGGGTTTCGTCCGGGTTCTTTGGTTTCCTCGCACTGTCTAAATTGCCCCATATAGTGTGTATATGTGTATGTGTGTGAGTGTGTGAGAGAGAGAGAGTGTGTGTGTGTGAGAATGAGTGTGACCAGCAATTGGCACCTTGTCGTGGGTGTATGTGCATGTTCATACATCACTACACACACACCCATACACACACAGGGATATGGGGATATATATATATATATATATATATATATACACACACACACAGTATATACACACACATACATACATATACTATATATATATATATATATATATATATATATATATATATATATATATAAACACACACACACGGGCGGCACAGTGGCTTAGTGGTTGGCACGTTCGCCTCTCGGCACCAGGTATTCCCGGTTCGAATCCCCATCTGGGTGGAGTTTCCATGTTCTCCCTGTGTCTGCATGGGTTTCCTCCGGGTTCTCCGGTTTCCTCCCACAGTCCAAAAACATGGATCAAGTCAATTGAATTCTCAAAATTGCCCCATATAGAGTGTGTCTGTGTGAGTGCCCAGAGTGTGTGCCCAACGATGGATTGGCGCCCTGTCCAGGTTCTATCTGCCCAGCGCCCGAGACGTTCTCCCCTGAATGGGCATGGGGAACCCCACCGCGACCCTAATAGAGGATAAAGCGGGAGATAATGAATGAATGAATATACACACACACACACACACACACACACACACACACACACATACACATACGTACCTATATACATACATAACTACATACATCGTGTGTGTGTGTATATATATATATATATATATATATATATATATATATATATATATATATATATATATATATATATATGGATATCGATATATATCCACATCCAATTACACTTGAAAACACCTGACTGCACCTTTCAAATGATATTCTTATCTTAAACATACCCTCACAAAAATGTATTAGCAAATTATTAATTAGTAAATTAGTACTTTGCAAGCCCAACACAGTGTGTGCACCCTTGCTGTATAACAAAAAGACCTTCCTGCATATAATCTTATAAACATACAAAACCAAGTGTTCCTTTTCCCCTCTGATCTCTTCCAATCTACATTTTGGATTTCTTTTAATTACGCCTGGTATTAATTATTATTAATAATATTGAATGCTTTATTGAAGTCTTGATTGTGGTAACGATTCAAGGAGGATATCTTGTACAATGACTAGTTCCAAGTATTACATTTCTTCCATGTGCTCTGTCACTTGAATTTGTCCTTCATCAGCGCTCACATTCATTGAATCACTCAGAAATACCAATGTTTTTTTAACATCTTATATAACGTTTTGGTTATTAATAATGTCTGGTCAGGACATTATAAATAGCCAGAAAGGTCTAGTGTATTATTTGCAGTCACTGTTATCATGTCTGTGTTTCAGATCATCGTCTGGGGCGATTATGGCCGGATGGACCACAAGTCCTTTATGGGCGCTGCGCAAATCCTATTGGACGACCTGGAGCTTACAAACATGGTTATTGGCTGGTACAAACTCTTTCCTCCCACCTCATTGGTGGATCCCACGCTGGCTCCTCTGAGCAGCAAAGCCCCCGACGGCTCGGCGGCGAAGTCCAGTACTCGCTCGTAATGGCACAGAGATGTACACTGCATGCTATTTGCCGCATCCCACGGTAGGACCGAGCACCAGACTGTCCCGCCACAGTCTTCTGGTGATGCCAAAAGAGGGAACTCGAGGGGAGGGGGGGTCAAGAGAGCCAAGCGATGGGAGGTCTACACCCAAAAAGAGAGTCCTTCTGAGAAAAATCAGCTGTTGTGTTTATGGTGAGAGTCCAGCAAAGAGACGGAGGATGATGAAGGATCTCGCTGGGGGTCTGCAGTAAATAAAGCTCATATGAGCGAAGTGAAAAAAAAGATAACCAAGGTTTTTCTTTTGTTTTCCTAAAAAATATACAGATTCTAGAAGAATCGATTTTAAAAAAGGAGAAACGCCGTGCAAAAGCCATGTGAACAAAATGCAGCTGGCTTGGGAAGATAAGTTACAAAAAAAAAAACAAAAAGCCTCTGCACTTCTTCAACCAAGCCACATTTATTAAGAAAAAAAAGAGCAGGCGGGACTTTTCTGTGCTTACTTTACTGTTGTACTGTATGAAAGTCATTAAAGACTTTTGTTTTGCATGGTTCAGAAAATGTGACATTTTTATCAAGGCTGCTACGAAAAGAAAACGAAAAAAAAAAACGAAAAAAAAAACGAGAACAAAGAACAAATATAAGATGGTTTACATTATTTTTAATATTAAAATGTGTCACTGCATGCTTTCTAATGAAAGTGACTGCAAAATGATTGTCATCGTATTCTTGTTTTTCTTTGTTTTGTTTTGTTTTGTTTTGTTTTTTTCATTTACAGATGTGAGAAAAAAAAAAGCTCTGAGATAAAGCTGTGTTTTTTGGACTACACGTCCCTTTTGAGATCTGTCTTTAAATTGTGTGATGCGTTGCTGCTCAGTGAAACCACTCACATAAAGGTTCTAGTGGATTTTAGATCGGCCTGCGTTCCCACCGCAAGAGTCCAACACACATTTCCTTTGTTTTTTTATATGGCGGGGTAAATTAAAAACTGAGACCTTATTAAGGAGGTTAAAAAATAATAATAATTTATTACGGACATTATTTAGTCACGGTGGCTTAGTGGTTAGCATGTTCTCCGCTCAGCACTAGGGATTCCTGGTTCGAATCCCAATCTGGGTGGAGTTTCCATGTTCTCCCCGTGTCTGCGTGGGTTTCCTCCGGGTTCTCCGGTTTCCTCCCACAGTCCAAAAACATGGATCAAGTCAATTGAGTTCTCCAAATTGCCCCATATAGAGTGTGAATGCATGCGTGTCTGTGTGAGTGAGTGTGTGTCCAGTGATAGATTGGTGTCCTGTCCTGGGTGTATCTGCCCAGCACCCGAAACGTTCTCCCCTGGATGGGCATGGGGAACCCCCCCACCCCCCACCCCCGTGACCCTAATAGAGGATAAAGCGGAAGATAATGAATGAATGAATTATTTAGTCAAGGGCAGCACGGTGGCTTAGTGGTTAACACGTTCTCCTCTCAGCACTAAGGATTCCCAGTTCGAATCCCCATCTGGGTGGAGTTTCCATGTTCTCCCCGTGTCCACGTGTGTTTCCTCCGGGTTCTCCCGTTTCCTCCCATAGTCCAAAAACATAGATCAAGGTCAATTGAATTATCCAAATTGCCCCATATAGAGTGTGTTTGTGTGTGTGAGTAAGGGTGTCCATCCTGTCCTGGGTGTATCTGCCCAGCGCCCAAGACGTTCTCCCCTGGATGGGCATAGGGAACCCCCCCCCCCCCCCCCCCCCCCCCCCCCCCCCCGCGACCCTAGTAGACCATAAAGCGGAAGATAAAGGATGGATTATTTAGTTAAGAGTATTGGGGAATGGGACAGTCATAAACCATGTTAAAGATTTACCCTAGAAATTTCTAGAAATAAATCACTATGCCTCATGTTCAGACCCAACAGTAAAATAGCTTCAATTATGGGATGCATGGAAAACTTTACTGACTTGATACCTCTAAGTGGGTCAAAATCATTGGATATAAATGTCAGTAAATTATATAAGTTTAGATACTTGAGCTTATATTATTGATTCTGAGTGGGGCTCAAAGCTGTTGGTATAAATAACATCGTGGCTGGACTCTACAAGATAAAAAAAAGCAGAAGTGAGAGTAAAAACAGAACTTATATATATATATATATATATATAAATGCAGATCAACTTCAAAATCCTTAGTGAAGGTTTTCTCAACACACGGGTAAGTCGAAAATATTATTCATCTAAAAAAACATCTAAAACAGAATTGTATGTGTAGGCTTGTACCAAAGTTACGATTCTTATATATGTTGGTTTGCATGCTATTGACATATATGCTTATAAAATGTTAAAATTTTATATTGTGAAATTTTATAAAGGATTTTGTTTAAGGGGCGGCATGGTGGCTCAGTGGTTAGCATGTTCTCCTCTCAGCGCTAGGGATTCCCTGTTCAAACCCCAATCTGGGTGGAGTTTCTCCCCGTGTTCTCCCCGTGTCGGCGTGGGTTTTCGGGTTCTCCGGTTTCCTCCCACAGTCCAAAAACATGGATCAAGTCAATTGAGTTCTCCAAATTGCCCCATATAGAGTGTGTCTGTGTGAGTGAGTGTGTGCCCAGTGATAGATTGGCACCCTGTCCTGGGTGTATCTGCCTTGCGCCCGAGATGTTCTCTTCTGGATGGGCATGGGGAACCCCACCGCGACCCTAATAGAGGATAAAGCGGGAGATAATGAATGAATGAATGAAATTTTATAAAGGATTGTGTTTTAAGGGTGGCATGGTGGCTTAGTGGTTAGCATGTTCTCCTCTCAGCACTAGGGATTCCCTATTCAAACCCCAATCTGGGTGGCGTTTCCATGTTCTCCCCGTGTCCACATGGGTTTCTTCCGGGTTCTCCGGTTTCCTCCCACAGTCCAAAAACATGGATCAAGTCAATTGAGTTCTCCAAATTGCCCCATATAGAGTGTGTCTGTGTGAGTGAGTGTGTGCCCAGTGATAGATTGGCACCCTGTCCTGGGTGTATCTGCCTTGCGCCCGAGATGTTCTCTTCTGGATGGGCATGGGGAACCCCACCGCGACCCTAATAGAGGATAAAGCGGAAGATTTGGTTTTAATTGATTTTACTTAATCTTACTTATTACAAATTCTTTCAAGTTCTTTCAAGTTTTCCTTCTAATTTTAACATTTGTAACACAGTTTATTTATTGTACTTTAGTTGCAGCTTGTTTTAGCAACATTCATTCATTTATTATCTTCTGCTTAATCCTCTACTATTAATGGTGGGTTCCCTATGCTCATCCAGCGGAGAACGTCTCGGGCGCTGGACAGATACACCCAGGACAGGGCGCCAATCTATCACTGGACACACTCACTCACACACACACACTCTATATGGGGCAATTTAGAGCATTCAACTTACCCTGAATCATGTTTTTGGACTGTGGGAGGAAACCGGAGAACCCGGAGGAAACCCAAGTGGTCACGGGGAGAACATGGAAACTCCACCCAGATCGGGATTCGAACCGGGAATCCCTAGCGCTAAGAGGAGAACATGCCAACCATTATCCACTAAGTAAACCACAAAGTTAAATGTTTTGGTGTATTATTTATTTTTATTTTGATTTCATTTCTGTAAACAGGTCACCAGTTCTCAGGAAGCATGAGTTGTCCTTTACAGAAACGTCTTTGCAATACGTGGACCACCGTCGTCACCCTCTACACATCAAGTCAGCGGGAAGGATGGAGACTCATCCTCCTTCACGTCTTCATCTGCCTCCTCATCAGCTTGGGCCTCAACTCGCTGCTGTTGTTAATCCTTAATGCTCTGAAGCTTGAACTTCTGGTTTCATTGCTCGTTTCTGGGATCTCCACCGTCATCACGGCTGGAGCATTAAGCTTCTCGAGAACAGGCCGCCTCTTCGGTTTGCTATTTTGGATCACCTGTGGAATGAAAGAGGGCCGCAACGTTCTGCTGGCGACCGGAGCCGGCCTGGTGTGGTGTTGGAGCGGTGCCAGTACTTTCCACAACATTCAGAATCTCTCGCAAAGTATTGTATGCAATCTCAAAAAGAAGATGATGTTTCTTAATGAAAGTCCCATCAACGACTACAAAAGAATCATCGAGTGGTATAGAGAAGTGTTGAAGAATTATGACATTTTTGTCAATTTTTCAGTTGACATAGACACCAGAGCCACCGTAAACTCTCATGATCTGGAAGAAAAGCTCGTGAACGCGTTAAATGACATAAAGCAGAAGACGACTGAAATAGAGGAAGGGTTTCAAAAGGCTCTCGGAATCATAAAGCGCGCAGTTCCAATACTGGGCCTTTTGATGATTCTCATTTCCTTAATTATATTCTTTCGAATGTTTATAACCAATAAAAAGTACAACAACAAGTTCATTACCAAAAGGTTTGTGCGTTATGACGAGCGGCAGAAGCGGGAAGGGAAGCCAAGCCTTCTTCCGCTCAGTGAGCAGGAGGCCCAGCGCTACATCACCATCCCGTGCCTCCGTCCGAAGAGAACCGAGCTTTTCCCCATGCTGATGTTCTCAATCCCGGTCGGCATCCAAATTTCCAGCTGGATTTACGTCATGGGACTCGATGCCCTTGTTTACTGGGTCATTGTGGTCTTTAAAAAGACTTTACATAATCTCAAAGCCCATGTGGTCCCTTTGAAATTTCAGCTCGATGTAAGTATGCTGCTTGTGAGTATTAATATCCATCCATCCATTATCTTCAGCTTTATCCTCTATTAGGGTCGCAGGGGGGTTCCCCATGCCCATCCAGGGGAGAACTTCTTGGGCGCTGGGCAGATACACCCAGGACAGGGCGCCAATCTATCACTGGGCACACACTCACTCACACACACTCTATATGGGGCAATTTGGAGAACTCAATTGACCTTGATCCATGTTTTTGGGCTGTGGGAGGAAACCGGAGAACCCGGAGGAAACCCATGCGGACACGGGGAGAACATGGAAACTCCACCCAGATTGGGATTCGAACCGGAAAAGCCCAGCGCTGAGAGGAGAACATGCTAACCACTAAACCACCGTGCCACTCGAGTATTATATATTCAATACAATATTAGAAAGTACAGGGCGGCACGGTGGCTTAGTGGTTAGCATGTTCTCCTCTCAGCACTAGGGATTCCCGGGTGGAGTTTCCATGTTCTCCCCCCATGTGTCCATGTGGGTTTCCTCCAGGTTCTATGGTTTCCTCCCACAGTCCAAAAACATGGATTAAGGTTCATTGAATTCTCCAAATTGCCCCATATAGAGTGTGTTTGTGTGTGTGTGCCCAGCGATAGAGTGCCGTCCTGTCCTGGGTGTTTCTGCCCAGCGCCCAAAGGGTTCTCCCCTGGATGGGCATGGGGAACCCCCCCCCCCCATGCGACCCTAGTGGAGGATAAAGCGGAAGATAATGGATGGATGCATGTATTAGAAATTACACTGCCTTTAAAATCTATGGTTTTCTGTATCATGAAAAATCTTTGTATCTTTGATAGAGTTGCCACCCGTCCCGTAAAATCCAGAATCCAGTTCCAGTTCCAATCCAGTTGCTGTTCTTTCTTTTTTCAGGGCAACCAAAGGGATTTTTTTTACGAGATGTATTTGTTCGAGGAAGACTGCCTTCAAGATCCGACGCTGTTCATCACCTCCTCTCTGCTCCCCCTTGGCATCATCGTTTTTTCCTTGCTTATCCTCTGCTTCCTGTCCGCCAAAATGATGGAGTTGAAGTTCCTAGTGTCGGAGCAGTTTTACCCTGAAGTGGCCGACAGACGGGTGGAGCAGCTGCATGCCAAAATCTTAAGGCAACGCTCCAAACAGAATACCAAAGACCTGGAGAAATTACGGCTGAAGATAGTCATGAAAGATGTAAGTGTAAGAACTATTCATCCATCCATCATCTTCCGCTTTATCCTATGTTAGGGTCGCGGGGGGGTTCCCCATGCCCATCCAGGGGAGAACGTCTTGGGCGCTGGGCAGATACACCCAGGACAGGATGCCAATCTATCACTGGACACACACACACACACACACACACACACTATATGGGGCAATTTGGAGAATTCAATTGTCTTGATCCATGGCTTTGGACTGTGGGAGGAAACCGGAGAAGCCGGAGGAAACCCACGCGGACACGGGGAGAACATGGAAACTCCACCCAGATTGGGTTCCCCATGCCCATCCAGGGGAGAACGTCTTGGGCGCTGGGCAGATACACCCAGGACAGGATGCCAATCTATTACTGGGCACACACTCACTCACACAGACACACTCTATATGGGGCAATTTGGAGAATTCAATTGACTTGATCCATGGCTTTGGACTGTGGGAGGAAACCGGAGAACCCGGAGGAAACCCACGCAGACACAAGGAGAACATGAAAACTCCACCCAGATTGGGATTCGAACCGGGAATCCCTAGCGCTGAGAGGAGAACATGCTAACCACTAAGCCACCGTGCCAACCCAAGGTCAATTGAATGCTCTAAATTAAAACCATATACACACCATACAGTGTGTAAGTGTGTGTGTGTGTGTGTGTGTGTGTGTGTGTGATCCCAGTGATAGATTGGCGCTTTGTAACTGCTTCTGATGCAACATTTAGTGATATTACGCATTACATTAAGAACCTGATCTAAGTTAATGTCAGTAAGAATGTCATTCTCTTTCTTTTTCAGATGAGGTTCTGGTTCCCGATATTGGATTTCTTTAAAAGCAGATGAAGGAAGCATGTCTTACATACAGTACATATATCTACAGTACCAGTCAAAAGTTTGGACACACCTCACACTTGCTCGATTTTCTCCATTACAATAACAGACTGTAGTCCATCTGTGTTCTTTGTTGTTGTTAGTCCTCTGTTGGTTCTGCGGTCTCTGTTGGTGAGGAGCATCACAGTACAGGTATCATTTGGGTGGTGGATTGTTTATTGTCAGTTCTGCAGTGACACTGATGTAGAGGTGGTAGATAATGGATGAATGAAGGAATCTCTTTTCATTCATCTACAAGTGTTATTTTTAGGATGACCCATTTCCATAAAATAGTCTCTAGTGTGATAAGGTCGGTTAGAAACATTACATTTTGTGATTGGATAAACTTTTCTTTCACATTTCTGTCTCTGTTACTCATTACAAAGTATAAACGGTAATAAATACAATCACCTTTCTAAAGATCTTTTGGTTTGCTGTCAATTTACCGTTTAATAATCAATAATGGGGCGGCACGGTGGCTTAGTGGTTAGCACGTTCGCCTCTCAGCACTAGGGATTCCCGGTTCGAATCCCCATCTGGGTGGAGTTTCAATGTTCTCCCCGTGTCTGCGTGGGTTTCCTCCGGGTTCTCCGGTTTCCTCCCACAGTCCAAAAACATGGATCAAGTCAATTGAATTCTCCAAATTGCCCCATATAGAGCGTGTCTGTGTGAGTAAGTGTGTGTCCAGCGATGGATTCGCGCCCTGTCCTGGGTCTATCTGCCCAGCGCCCGAGACGTTCTCCCCTGGATGGGCATGGGGAACCCCCCCCCGCGACCCTAATAGAGGATAAAGCGGGAGATAATGAATGAATGAATAATCAATAACGTATGTTGAGAGTCAATTAAAAACTAACAAGCGAAATATAAAGAAAATATTTTTTAAAAAACCACCCCCATTTCATGTTAAATGAGTTTATCCTAAACGAATTCTGCATGTGGGCGGCACGGTGGCTTAGTGGTAGCACGTTCTCCTCTCAGCATTAGGTATCATTTGGGTGGTGGATTGTTTATTGTCGGTTCTGCAGTGACACTGATGTGGTGAGGGGGTTTTAGTGCAGTAAGGCTGCTGTAGTTTCATTTAAACACCTCAGTGACACTGCTGGGATAGGAATAATGCACCAACCAAGTAATCCCTGCTCTGTGGTGCTACTATTGGCGTCCTGACCATTAGAACAGAGTAAAGGGGAGGAACCCAGTATATGCTGTAGACCACAAACAGATGGACTACAGTCTGGAATAGCAAAACTACAATTTCCATCTTTACAGAAAGTGGAACTGATATAATGAGCGTTAAGAGAAGCAAAAAGGAGAAGTGTCTAAGCTTTTGACTGATACTGTACTTCTAAAGATAAAGCTGATTCTGTCATTGTGATGATGTCATTTGATTTATTGTAAATGCATGATATCATTTCATTAACCAGCAATACAACACGTTCTTCTTAAGGGTGGAGAAGAAACGAATTTTACAATGACGATAATCATTACAGCACGGTGGTTTAGTGGTTAGCATGTTCTCCTCTCAGCGTTAGGGATTCCCGATTCGAATCCCGATCTGGGTGGAGTTTCCATGTTCTCCCCGTGTCCGCGTGGGTTTCCTCCGGGTTCTCCGGTTTCCTCCCACAGTCCAAAAACATGGATCAAGGTCAATTTGTTCATTCATTATCGTCCGCTTTGTCCTGTACTAGGATCATGAGGGGGTTTCTCATGCCCATCCAGGGAAGAACGTTTCAGGATCCAGGACAGGACACCAACTTATCACTAGGCACACACTTACTCACCGGACATACACACTATATGGGGCAATTAAGAGCATTAGGTTTACCTTAAATCCAAATATCTGGACACTGTATTTGAATCCATATAGTGTGTCTGTGTGAGTGAGTGTGTGCCCAGTGATAGATTGGTATCCTGTCCTGGGTCTATCTGCCCAGCGCCAGAAACGTTCTCACCTGGAGGGGCATGGAGAACCCATGGGGAATCTCTTTTCATTCATCTACAAGTGTTTTTTTAGGATGACCCATTTCCATAAAATAGTCCCTAGTGTGATAAGGTCGGTTAGAAACATTACATTTTGTGATTGGATAAACTTTTCTTTCACATTTCTGTCTCTGTTACTCATTACAAAGTATAAACGGTAATAAATACAATCACCTTTCTAAAGATCTTTTGGTTTGCTGTCAATTTACCGTTTAATAATCAATAACGTGTTAATTGAAGCCTGAGAGTCACTTATTTTTTAAAAACCACCCCTATATCATGTTAAATGACTTTATCCTAAATTAATTCTGCATGTGGCGGCACGGTGGCTTAGTGGTTAGCACGTTCGCCTCTCAGCTCTAGGGATTCCCGGTTCGAATCCCCATCTGGGTGGAGTTTCCATGTTCTCCACGTGTCCGCGTGGGTTTCCTCCGGGTTCTCCGGTTTCCTCCCACAGTCCAAAAACATGGATCAAGTCAATTGAGTTCTCTAAATTGCCCCATATAGAGTGTGTCTGTGTGAGTGAGTGTGTGCCCAGCGATGGATTGGCGCCCTGTCCTGGGTGTATCTGCCCAGCGCCCGAGATGTTCTCCCCTGGATGGGCATGGGGAACCCCACCGCGACCCTAATAGAGGATGAAGCGGGAGATAATGAATGAATGAATGAATAATTCTGCATGTGTGTGAAGTAGAAAATATAGTAGAAAATGGGCAATTTACCCATAGAAAACAAAACAATTACCACTAATTAGTTAATTAATTGGCCATTTTTTAACTAATTTATGTATTTATTTATGTATGTATAATTTATGTATGACGATGAACAAATATGCAAAGTTTCAGCTTAATCGGATAACGGAAAGCTTTACCAGACATACAGATGAAGCTAATATAGGGTAATAATAATAATAATAATAATAATAATAATAATAGGGCACGGTGGCTTAGTGTTCTCCTCTCAGCACTAGGGATTCCCGGTTCGAATCCTCATCTGGGTGGAATTTCAATGTTCTCCCCGTGGATTTCCTCCAGGTTCTCCGGTTTCCTCCCACAGTCCAAAAACATGGATCACATCAATTGAATTCTCCAAATTGCCCCATATAGAGTGAGTCTGTGTGAGTAAGTGTGTGTGTCCAGTGATAGATTGGCGCCCTGTCCTGGGTATATCTGCCCAGCGCCCAAAATGTTCTCCCCTGGATGTGCATGGAGAACCCCCCCGCGACCCTAATAGAGGATAAAGCGGAAGATAATGAATAATTTTGCATGTGAAGTAGAATATATGTAGTAGAAAATGGGCAATTTACCCATAGAAAACAAAACAATTACCACTAATTAGTTTTTTAACCACTAATTTATGATTTACAGATAACGGAAAGAGGGTGAAATAGCATTTGAAAACTTTACCAGACATACAGATGAAGCTAATATAGGGGAATAATAATAATAATAATAATAATAATAAGCGGCACGTTGGCTTAGTGGTTAGCACGTTCTCCTCTCAGCGCTAGGGATTCCCAGTTCGAATCCCCATCTGGGTGGAGTTTCCATGTTCTCCCCGTGTCCCCATGGGTTTCCTCCGGGTTCTCCGGTTTCCTCCCACAGTCCAAAAACATGGATCACGTCAATTGAGTTCTCCAAATTGCCCCATATAGAGTGTGTCTGTGTGAGTGAGTGTGTGCCCAGCGATAGATTGGCGCCCTGTCCTGGGTGTATCTGCCCAGCGCCCGAGACGTTCTCCCCTGGATGGACATGGGGAACCCTCCACGACCCTAATAGAGGATAAAGCTGAAGATAATGGATGGATAATAATAATCATAATAATAATAATAATAATAATAATAATAATAATAATAATGAAAAGCCTCAGACATGACAAATCAAAGCCAGTACAATACTTTAATTTCCTTAGTGCAGTAACCAGTTATGCATTTTTTTATATACATTCACATTCTTACAGTTACTTAGGAGAAAAGAAAATGCACAAGACGATGTAACATGCTTCTCACGTAACCAAATTAAAACCAATAAATACACACACGCTCACACCGGGATCGTCCGTACCGAATGACCAAACAATAAATACAACGCGACGGCGCCCAAGACCCTGCGAAACAGGCGCTCGGGTTTAAACGTCGCCATAAATATAGAAACCGCCGAAGGCCGAGCCCAAACGAGATGTATTGCGGTGAAACTAAAACCGTATCGCTTTAATGCAAAAGGTTGTTTTTTTTAAACGCTAGTTTTGCTTTGTTCTGCTGGATTTCATTGACTGCCCTCCAGTCAGGTGGCGCACCTTAACATGACCCTCTCAGTGTCCTGGCTCCAGAGTCAACCCTCTGACCGGGATCGGGCCTCGGGACGTTTCTAAGCAAATTGCTGTGAGATCAGGAGCAGAGCTTCGAAAATCTCTTCAAGAAAATGAAAAGCTCGAATCGGGAGTCCGAAGTTTCCGTGGTTAAGGAGCGAAAAACAAAAAGCTCGCTAGCCGAAGCTGAACTCTAGCACAGCAGCAGAAAGTCGTCGTCGCTGGTCTCCGTACTTACGGCGACGTCTAAACAGGCGTCCGGGATCTCGGCCGTGTGCACCATCCCGCAGTGTTCGCACGGCCCGTCCCGGATGGCGCCCCTACCTCGGGGTGGCGCTGTGACGGAGGGTGTCTCCGAGGCCTCTGTTAAAGGCACGAGCAGCTCGACGTCTTCGTCGTCCTCGTCGCTGCTCGACACGCTGCCCTCTAGCTGCCTCAGGGGGCTGCTGTTCTGCTGTGCGAACCGGGAACCGAGGGACATCCGGACCCAGCGGAGCCCCCGACTCATCAACGAGCTGCGTTCGCTCTGCGGTGGGACTGGAGTGTCCTCGTTCTCCGTTATGACCCTCGGTGCCGAAACTGAGGCAACCGTGCTGGCGGGAGGGGTTTTGTGAGGCAGGACAGGTGCCGAAGCTCCGCCCACCGCGCCCTGCTGCTCGCTCTCCGAGTCGTCCGAGTCCAGGCGCTCTGGGATGTGGGTGGAGCGTCCGGAGCCGTTAGTCCCGCTGACGGAGTCGGTCCCGGGTCCCGACGACACCAGGGCCAGGGATGCGGAGTGGCGGGAACGGGTGAAGTTGAAAAGGCGCCGCCAGACGTTGGAGTGACGGCCGGATGAGGGGAGGCGGATGGAGGTGAAGCCAAGCTGAGAGCGGACCGCCAGGCGGAGGTTTTCCAAAACAGAAGCCTGAGACAGAAAAAAAGAAATATAACAAAACTCAGCTCCCTTTACATCATAAAATTAAATAATTAATCCATCCATCCATTATCTTCCACTTCATCCTCTATTAGGGTCACGGTGGGGTTCCCCATGCCCATCCAGGGGAGAACGTTTCGGGCACTGGGCAGATACACCCAGGACAGGGCGCCAATCTATCGCTGGGCACACACTCACTCACACAAACAGACACACTCTATATGGGGCAATTTGGAAAATTCAATTGACTTGATCCATGTTTTTGGACTGTGGGAGGAAACCGGAGAACCCGGAGGAAACCCATGTGGACACGGGGAGAATATGGAAACCCAGATTAGGATTCGAACCGGGAATCCCTAGCGCTGAGAGGAGAACATGTTAACGACTAAACCACCATGCCGCCCTAATTAAATAATTCATTCATTCATTATCTTCCGCTTTATCCTCTATTAGGGTCGTGGTGGGGTTCCCCATGCCCATCCAGGGGAGAACGTCTCGGGCGCTGGGCAGATAGACCCAGGACAGGGTGCCAATCCATCGCTGGGCACACACTCACTCACACAGACACACTCTATATGGGGTAATTTGGAGAATTCAATTGACTTGATCCATGTTTTTGGACTGTGGGAGGAAACCGGAGAACCCGGAGGAAACCCATGTGGACACGGGGAGAACATGGAAACCCAGATTGGGATTCGAACCGGGAATCCCCAGCGCTGAGAGGAGAACATGCTAAACACTAAACCACCATGCCGCCATAATTACATAATAAAAGTAATTAACATTTTTATTATGATTATTCCAATGGGAATAATCCACGGTGGCTTAGTGGTTAGCATGTTCTCCTCTCAGCGCTAGGGATTCTCGGTTCAAATCCCAATCTGGGTGGGTATCCTCCGGGTTCTCTGGTTTCCTCTCACAGTCCAAAAACATGGATCAAGTCAATTGAATTCTCCAAATTGCCCCATATAGAGTGTGTCTGTGTGAGTGAGTGTGAGCCCAGCGATAGATTGGCGCCCTGTCCTGGGTCTATCTGCCCAGCGCCCGAGACGTTCTCCCCTGGATGGGCATGGGGAACCCCACCGTGACCCTAATAGAGGATGAAGTGGAAGATAATGAATGAATGAATTATTCCAATAGGGCGACACGGTGGCTTAGTGGTTAGCATGTTCTCCTCTCAGCACTAGGTATTCTCAGTTCGAATCCCCATCTGGGTGGAGTTTCCATGTTCTCCCCGTGTCTGCGTGGGCTTCCTCCGGGTTCTCCGGTTTCCTCCCACAGTCCAAAAACATGGATCAAGGTCAATTGATTTCTCCAAATTGCCCAATATAGAGTGTGTCTGTATGGGTTCCATCATGGGTTTGGGGTGGGGAGGGTTGCGTAAAAATATGCGGCTTCAGCCAAAGGAGTGTTAAACCCGAGCAACAGGAAGAAAACTCACCTGGTTTCCCGAACAGACGGGGAAATCTTCCACAGGTGGAATTAAACCCTGAGCAATGAGTTGTCCATAAGAGGGTGGAGCTTCTCTCCTTAATAACTCTGCCTCCACTCTGGAGAGCTGGGTTTCGAATGACCTTTAAAGGAGAAAACAATGAATGCCTTTAAATACATAATGTGACGAATAATGCATTTTTATAGCACATTAAGTCCTATATAGTACAAGACAGACAGTGGTTTAGTGGTTGGCATGTTCTCCTCTCAGCGCTAGGGATTCCCGGTTCGAATCTGGGTGGAGTTTCCATGTTCTCCCCGTGTCCGCGTGGGTTTCCTCCAGGTTCTCCGGTTTCCTCCCACAGTCCAAAAACATGGATCAAGTCAATAGAGTTCTCCAAATTGCCCCATATAGTGTGTCTGTGTGCGTGAGTGTGTGCCCTGCGATAGATTGGCGCCCTGCCTAGCGCCCGAAACGTTCTGCCCTGGGGAACCTGTGACACTAATACATGATAGAAGATAATGGATGGCTAGTTTTCTTGTTTGTCTAAAAAGATGCATTGAAGGTGAATTGAATGCTCTAAATTGCCCCATATATGGTGTGCCAGTGTACGTGAGTGTGTGCCAAGCGATAGATTGGCGCCCTGTCCTGGGTGTATCTGCCCAGCGCCCGAAACGTTCTGCCCTGGGGAACCTGTGACACTAATACATGATAGAAGATAATGGATGGCTAGTTTTCTTGTTTGTCTAAAAACATGCATTGAAGGTGAATTGAATGCTCTAAATTGCCCCATATAGAGTGTGTCTGTGTGAGTGAGTGTGTGCCCTGCGATAGATTGGCGCCCTGTCCTGAGGGTATCTGCCCAGCGACCGAGACGTTCTGCCCTGGGGAACCTGTGACACGAATACATGATAGAAGATAATGGATGGCTAGTTTTCTTGTTTGTCTAAAAACATGCATTGAAGGTGAATTAAATGCTCTAAATTGCCCCATATAGGGTGTGTCTGTGTGAGTGAGTGTGTGCCCTGCGATAGATTGGCGTCCTGTCCTGGGGGTATTTGCCCAGCGCCCGAGACGTTCTGCCCTGGGGAACCTGTGACACTAATACATGATAGAAGATAATGGATGGCTAGTTTTCTTGTTTGTCTAAAAACATGCAATAAAGGTGAAATAATGCTCTAAATTGCCCCATATAGAGTGTGTGTGTGAGTGAGTGAGTGTGTGCCAAGCGATAGATTGGCGCCCTGTCCTGGGTGTATCTGCCCAGCGCCCAAAACGTTCTGCCCTGGGGAACCTGTGACACTAATACATGATAGAAGATAATGGATGGCTAGTTTTCTTGTTTGTCTAAAAACATGCATTGAAGGTGAATTGAATGCTCTAAATTGCCCCATATAGAGTGTGTCTGTGTGAGTGAGTGAGTGTGTGCCAAGCGATAGATTGGCGCCCTGTCCTGGGGGTATCTGCCCAGCGCCCGAGACGTTCTGCCCTGGGGAACCTGTGACACTAATACATGATAGAAGATAATGGATGGCTAGTTTTCTTGTTTGTCTAAAAACATGCATTGAAGGTGAATTGAATGCTCTAAATTGCCCCATATAGGGTGTGTGTGTGAGTGAGTGTGTGCCCTGCGATAGATTGGCGCCCTGTCCTGGGGGTATCTGCCCAGCGCCCGAGACATTCTGCCCTGGGGAACCTGTGACACTAATACATGATAGAAGATAATGGATGGCTAGTTTTCTTGTTTGTCTAAAAACATGCATTGAAGGTGAATTGAATGCTCTAAATTGCCCCATATAGGGTGTGTCTGTGTGAGTGAGTGTGTGCCAAGTGATAGATTGGCGCCCTGTCCTGGGTGTATCTGCCCAGCGTCCGAGATGTTCTGCCCTGGGGAACCTGTGACACTAATACATGATAGAAGATAATGGATGGCTAGTTTTCTTGTTTGTCTAAAAATATGAATTGAAGGTGAATTGAATGCTCTAAATTGCCCCATATAGCGTGTGTGTGTGTGTGTGTGTGTGTGAGTGAGTGTGTGCCACGCGATAGATTGGCGCCCTGTCCTGGGTGTATCTGCCCAGCGCCTGAAACGTTCTCCCCTGGGGAACCTGTGACACTAATACATGATAGAAGATAATGGATGGCTTGTTTTCTTGTTTGTCTAAAAACATGCATTCAAGGTGAATTGAATATTCTAAATTGCCCCATATAGAGTGTGTGTGTGTGAGTGAGTGAGTGTGTGCCAAGCGATAGATTGGCACCCTGTCCTGGGGGTATCTGCCCAGCGCCCGAGACGTTCTGCCCTGGGGAACCTGTGACACGAATACATGATAGAAGATAATGGATGGCTAGTTTTCTTGTTTGTCTAAAAACATGCATTGAAGGTGAATTGAATGCTCTAAATTGCCCCATATAGAGTGTGTCTGTGTGAGTA
Organism: Corydoras sp. C115; assembly: GCA_019802505.1. Lineage (NCBI taxonomy): Eukaryota > Metazoa > Chordata > Actinopteri > Siluriformes > Callichthyidae > Corydoras > Corydoras sp. C115. Next base: position 490,309 of record JAFMOC010000402.1, on the reverse strand, counting down.
AGTGTGTGCCACGCGATAGATTGGCGCCCTGTCCTGGGGGTATCTGCCCAGCGCCCGAAACGTTCTTCCCTGGGGAACCTGTGACACTAATACATGATAGAAGATAATGGATGGCTAGTTTTCTTGTTTGTCTAAAAACATGCATTGAAGGTGAATTGAATGCTCTAAATTGCCCCATATAGAGTGTGTCTGTGTGAGTGAGTGTGTGCCAAGCGATAGATTGGCGCCCTGTTCTGGGTGTATCTGCCCAGCGCCTGAAACGTTCTCCCCTGGGGAACCTGTGACACTAATACATGATAGAAGATAATGGATGGCTAGTTTTCTTGTTTGTCTAAAAACATGCATTGAAGGTGAATTGAATGCTCTAAATTGCCCCATATAGCGTGTGTGTGTGTGTGTGTGTGTGTGTGTGTGTGTGAGTGAGTGTGTGCCAAGCGATAGATTGGCGCCCTGTCCTGGGGGTATCTGTCCAGCGCCCGAGACGTTCTGCCCTGGGGAACCTGTGACACTAATACATGATAGAAGATAATGGATGGCTAGTTTTCTTGTTTGTCTAAAAACATGCATTAAAGGTGAATTAAATGCTCTAAATTGCCCCATATAGAGTGTGTGTGTGAGTGAGTGAGTGTGTGCCAAGCGATAGATTGGCGCCCTGTCCTGGGTGTATCTGCCTAGTGCCCGAGACGTTCTGCCCTGGGGAACCTGTGACACCAATACATGATAGAAGATAAAGGATGGCTATTTTTTTTGTTTGTCTAAAAACATGCATTGAAGGTGAATTGAATGCTCTAAATTGCCCCATATAGGGTGTGTCTGTGTGAGTGAGTGTGTGCCAAGCGATAGATTGGCGCCCTGTCCTGGGGGTATTTGCCCAGCGCCCGAGACGTTCTGCCCTGGGGAACCTGTGACACTAATACATGATAGAAGATAATGGATGGCTAGTTTTCTTGTTTGTCTAAAAACATGCATTGAAGGTGAATTGAATGCTCTAAATTGCCCCATATAGAGTGTGTCTGTGTGAGTGAGTGTGTGCCACGCGATAGATTGGCGCCCTGTCCTGGGTGTATCTGCCCAGTGCCCGAGACGTTCTGCCCTGGGGAACCTGTGACACCAATACATGATAGAAGATAATGGATGGCTAGTTTTCTTGTTTGTCTAAAAATATGCATTGAAGGTGAATTGAATGCTCTAAATTGCCCCATATAGAGTGTGTCTGTGTGAGTGAGTGAGTGTGTGCCAAGCGATAGATTGGCGCCCTGTCCTGGGGGTATCTGCCCAGCGCCCGAGACGGTCTCCCTTGGATGGGCATGGGGAACCCCACCGCGACCCTGATAGAGGATAATGTGGAAGATAATGGATGGACGGTTGGTACAAGACCCCGGTTTGTGTACCTGCGCTCAAAGCTCCTGAGTGAATAGAGCTTGCAGGTGCAACCGAGAGCGATGACCAGCAGTAGGCCACACACTAGGCTACCGATGACAGCGGCAGCTATAACCCGAGTGGGCACGGCAACCGGGCAGGCATCCTCATCACTGGCGTCACCGCAGTCATCCTGCGCATCACAGACCCAGCTTTCAAACACGCAGCGGCCATTTCGGCAATGGAAGTTCCCTGGCTGGCAGAAGGCACAGTTCTTCTCGTCTGAACCATTGGGGCAGCGATTCTGGTAGTTGCAGCGATCCGAGCGCGGGTAACAGGCACCGTTGCGCGAGCACGGGAACTCGTCTTCTCCGCAGCCACTGCAGTTCAGCTCGTCTCGCCCGTTGGCGCAGTGCCAGTAGCCGTCGCAGCGCTGCTGTTCAGTGTAGCACCCCCAGTTCCCACCACATGGCATTTCCCAGGGCAGACAGAATCCCTCCACCTGGTAGGTGGCGTTAAAGCCCCGGGCCGTGTTGATCTTATCGGCATAGAAGTGAACTCGCAGCTGGCCAGACGACGAGGTCACACTTATGACCGAGGAACGGGAATCCAGGGCAGTCAGAACCCGCAGAAGGCGTCTGGGTTCCGCCTCCAAGCCGTCGTACACTTTCACAAAGTCGCCGTAGTACCCGGTGCCGTCCAACTTAAAGTCCAGAAAGTGGAGGACCACGCGCCGCCGGTCTCCCGTGTCGATCAACCAGGTACAGTCACTGCCAGGGGGGTAGAAATCGGGGTAGTTGGGCGAGTTGAACGTGCCATAGAAGTTCTGGAGACGGAGCTCGGAGCAGGCGGGAACGTCGCAGTCGATTTCGTCACTCAGGTCCTGGCAGTCGATGGCGCCGTCGCAGCGGAGGGATGAGGGCAGACAGGTGAGGACACGGGTGTAGCGGGAGACGCAGGGGAACTGGTCATAGGAACATGGCTGGAAGGAGAAGAAGGAGGATGAGGATGAGGGAGGGTTCGAGTGAAGGCACAGCTCCTCGTCCGAGTTGTCGCCGCACTCATCCATAGTGTTGCACTTCCAGGACTGCGGGATGCACTTCCCATTTGCACAGTGGAACTGATCGGAATCGCAGCTCGCCTCCTCAGACTTTCCTAAACACACGAGAGAAAACGAATCTTTAAAAACGACAAGCATTAATAACAGACAATACACTGTGAGGCCATTACATCTTACTGCAATAGACCTTTAATCTGATTAACAGCAATGCATATGCATTTTAACCAAACTATGAAGTATTTACAATGTTAAAAAATGCATCACCCCAAATGGGTGGAGCCCCATCGTTTAACTGAGGTATAAGTAATAGCAGCCATGAAACGTTTATGACACTGATCCATGATCACACATGGTAAACCAGTCATCTGAAATCTTTATACATGCAAATGAATGCAACCATCGTAAAGCAACAAATCAAACATGTGTAAGGACAGCTTCACTTCATTTAATATCATATAAACTCATAGTCGAATGTACCATTTTGACCACATGGGGGTGCCCATGGCTGCTGCTAAGCATTAGTTTTTACATGAAATGTCTTTGTTTTTTTTGTTATATATATATAGCCTTTTGTCAAATAAAATCATCCTAACTTCTGTTAATATTTTTTTTAATGTGTGCGCTTTAACAATAGGCTACACATTAATAAAGCTCCCCCAGTTAGTTGCACATTATAAATAAGCAGAAAAACAAGTAAAATATTTTAAAAAATCTTTTTTTATAGTCGACTGTCAGTCGACTATAGCAGTGCTTCTCAAATAGTGGGGCGCGCCCCCCTGGGGGGGCGCAGTGCGGTGGCTGGGGGGCGCATAAGAGCAAAAAAAACCACAGAGCAAAAAAAAAAAAAAAAGTGATATTAAGTGTATATGAACTACCCTCAACAGACAACATGGAGAAATATTTAACAGAGATGAGGGGAGAAAAGCGGAGATAATAAGACCAACAAAAGACACACGAAAGTTTCAAATCGAGGGAAATTGTCGAAGCCGTATGTAGCGCTTGGCTTCACGGTAACTGAGGTGGAGATGAAGAAAAGACCGGTATTGTGTCCTCCCTGTGTCTAAAATGGTTGTCAGCGGGACAGCGTGAAGCCAAATAAATGAAGGCGTCACTTAAAGACATTACACCCCAAACACACTGATAACCGCTTGAGTTTTTAAATCGAAAACGTGACGCGTAACAACCAGCAATTAGGCATATTAACGCTTTAACGAAAGGGAACTGCTTCAGAAACAGCTGTGCTGTAAAAAGGGCGCGTTTGAGGCACATTAGTTCTCGTCCGACTTCCTCAAAAAAAAAAAACAGCACACAAATTGGTTGGTATTCATTTTTAATTTTGTAGGTTAAAGTGTTAATACATTGTGCTCCTGAATTTCCTAAAATTGCTGATGAATTTGACGATTTATTACTATTTAACAGATAATTTTATTTTAGTTTTTCATTTTTCAGTATCAAATGCCAGTCAGTTCAAAAAATGTTTCTGGTTTAAATAAGGATTTCAATTTGTTTCTGTTACAAACTAAAAACCAAAAGTAATAAAAATGATTCTTTGTTCTAAGTTGATCTATATTTCTTTCTTTTTTTATTTTCTTTATTGTTTAATATCCAGGAGACATTGTCATAAAAGAACTCGTTGTACTTAGAACAAATTTATAGACAAATGATACACAGTGGGCGTGTAAAAAATACTTTCCTTCATCTTCAGTTTGTGCGTGAGGAGGGGGGGGGCCGCAAAAAAGTTTACTTCTTCCTATGGGGGGCTTTACAGTAAAATAATTGAGAATCACTGGACTATAGGGAAGATCTGACGAATCAGATCTCGTACTATGAATCCTTAGTTGAAGACACCCCTAATACATGGCATTTCACCATGATGCGAGGGGGGAAAAAAAAAAAAAAAAAAAAAAAAAAAAAAAAAAATATTATATATATATATATATATATTATATATATATATATATATATTATATATATATATAATCTATATCTATATAATATTATATTTTAATATAGTGTTATATAATATAATATTTATTTATTTTTGTATAGTCTGTGTGCCATTTTGTTGATGTCATACATGTGTGCATTCAACAAGACAAGTCTATTGCATGTGTAACACATTTGGTGAATTAAAACTGTTCTGATTGTGACAGTATTAGATGCAAGCACGCGAAACCCATCAATGTCAAAACAGTTGATTATGACGTGACATTAAGTCGAAATATGAAAATCACACAGGGTGCTGTGAAGGATGCTTCTTCTTATTGGGGAAGGTGTGGTTTTTAAACACTCTGATTATTTATAGGTATAAAATCAAAGCTGTCTAAAGCAGGCATGTCTTAAGTCCGGATCGTGGGCCAATCACGGTCCGTGATTAGATTACAAATAGCCCGGGCTTATGATGTGTTATTTATGGCTCACTAGCTCTGTCAGAATAAATAAATAAAATAAACCATTTAAATGTAATACCACCTTTTACCACACGATGGCACCATTGTAATACTATGTGTCTGCCTCCGTGTCTCTGACAGAAGTCTGGACATATCGTCAGACATTAAAAGGCCGCGAGAGGGCAGCAGAGGGAGTGGCTTTTGCATATCTGATTAGCCTGCGATGAAAACAGATGCGGGTGGCACGGTGGCTTAGTGGTCAGCACGTTCGCCTCTCAGCGCTAGGGATTCCCGGGTCGAATCCCCATCTGGGTGGAGTTTCCATGTTCTCCCCGTGTCTGCGTGGGTTTCCTCCGGGTTCTCCGGTTTCCTCCAACAGTCCAAAAACATGGATCAAGTCAACTGAATTCGCAAAATTGCCCCATATAGAGTGTGTCTGTGTGAGTGAGTGTGTGCCCAGCGATGGATTGGCGCCCTGTCCTGGGTGTATCTGCCCAGCGCTCAAGACGTTCTCCCCTGGATGGGCATGGGGAACCCCACCGCGACCCTAATAGAGGATAAAGCGGGAGATAATGAATGAATGAATGAATGAATGAAAACAGACGCATCTTAAGAAGTGCTAACATGATCGTGAGAGAGGAGCTGCTCGACCTGAAACTTAAATTGTAATACCTTTAATTTATGGTATACTGTATATTCTACACAGTTTGTTTACATTATTGTCTGACGCTTCAGATATGATCGAATCGTGTCTGTAGAGTCGTTCACGCCTGAGTGGAGTTTATTCGGCTACATTGCCGTTTGGAAAACTAAGGTAATGATGACAGTGAAAACTGTTTTTTTGGTTTTATAACAGGGTGTAACTTTTGAGGTGAAAAAATATCAGAAGGAACTACTGACCCCTGGGCATCTTCACTTAATTGAATTTGACCCTCTTTGCAAAAAGTTGACACCCCTGGTCTAAAGTACAATTATTTTATGTGCCATTATCCATCCATTATCTTCCGCTTTATCCTCTATTAGGGTCGTGGGGGGGGGAGAACGTTTCGGGCGCTGGGCAGATACACCCAGGACAGGGCACCAATCCATCGCTGGGCACACACTCACTCACACAGACACACTCTATATGGGGCAATTTGGAGAACTCAATTGACTTGATCCATGTTTTTGGACTGTGGGAGGAAACCGGAGAACCCGGAGGAAACCCACGCAGACACGGGGAGAACATGGAAACTCCACCCAGATTGGGATTCGAACCGGGAATCCCTAGTGCTGAGAGGAGAACATGCTAACCACTAAGCCAACGTGCCGCCCTCTTTATGTGCCATTATTCATTCATTCATTATCTCCCGCTTTATCCTCTATTAGGGTCGCGGGGGGGGGTTCCCCATGCCCATCCAGGGGAGAACATCTCGGGCGCTGGGCAGATAGACCCAGGACAGGGCGCCAATCCATCGCTGGGCACACACTCACTCACACAGACACACTCCAATATATGGGGCCATTTGGAGAACTCAATTGACTTAATCCATGTTTTTGGCCTGTGGGTGGAAACCGGAGAACCCGGAGGAAACCCACGCTGACACGGGGAGAACATGGAAACTCCACCCAGATTGGGATTCGAACCGGGAATCCCTAACACTGAGAGGTGAACATGCTAACCACTAAGCCAACGTGCCGCCCTTTTTATGTGCCATTATTCATTAATTCATTATCTCCCGCTTTATCCTCTAGTGGTATCGCGGTGGGGTTCCCCATGCCCATCCAGGGGAGAACGTTTCGGGCGCTGGGCAGATAGACCCAGGACAGGGCGCCAATCTATCGCTGGGCACACACTCACTCCCACAGACACACTCCAATATATGGGGCCATTTGGAGAACTCAATTGACTTAATCCATGTTTTTGGCCTGTGGGTGGAAACCGGAGAACCCGGAGGAAACCCACGCGGACATAGGGAGAACATGGAAAATCCACCCAGATTGGGATTCGAACCGGGAATCCCTAGTGCTGAGAGGAGAACATGCTAACCACTAAGCCACCGTGCCGCCCTTTTTATGTGCCATTATTCATTAATTCATTATCTCCCGCTTTATCCTCTAGTGGTATCGCGGTGGGGTTCCCCATGCCCATCCAGGGGAGAACGTTTCGGGCACTGGGCAGATAGACCCAGGACAGGGCGCCAATCCATCGCTGGGCACACACTCACACACACACACTCTCTATATGGGGCAATTTGGAGAACTCAATTGACTTGATCCATGTTTTTGGACTGGGGGAGGAAACCAGAGAACCCGGAGGAAACCCACACGGACACGGGGAGAACATGGAAACTCCACTCAGATTGGGATTCGAACCGGGAATCCCCAGCACTGAGAGGCGAACGTGCTAACCACTAAGCCACCGTGCCGCCCTTTTTATGTGCCATTATATTAAATATAATATTGGGAATCTTTGAAATCAACAATTAACCCAGCTCCAAGTTTCTGGCTGATTTGGGTACAAGATAAGATGAGATGACAATGTTTAACAAGCCTTTACCTGTCCTTGAATTTGGTGATCAGGCTCTGTAAGCACTTCAAAAACCCGTAGAATACAGTATTAACAACGTTACACTGCAAGTTCACTACAGGGCACAGCAGGAATTCAACAAAGCCAAAGAGACAAGCTGTCTTGTGACAGGGATTAGAGCGAGCAGCATTTTCTGTGGACATTACATAATGGGAGTATGAAGCGGCCATGTGACTCTGCTGTGATCTGTGAGCTAAAAATAGCAACGTGTACTTTTTCAGCGTTACCTGTGATGTAAGAGAGCCGGAAGCCTTTCCCAGTAAGCGAGTCGTCCGAGTGGAATTTAATCCACACATGGTCCTGGGAGGAGATGTACGGAGCCGGGATAGAGGAGCCACATGCTCGGTATCCATCCAGGTTTTTGTAAGTGCCAATGGAGATCCAATCCAAACCACAGCGGTGGGAGCTCTGGATCTCGAAGTCCTGAAAACTACACAGAGGGTTAAAATCAAGATGGTAAAATTACATGAATTAAATAAAATAAAATAAATAAAATAAAAAAAGAGAAGAAAACACTAAATGCTCTCTAGTCACTTCATCAGTTATTGCCTTTATTGTTTTAAGATGCCCATTGTAGTCCTACAATTAGTCCATATTTTTTTTTTATACATGATGCAAAACAGCATAGTGACCCTGCTGAACTGAGCATAATTTAACAACCAGTGCTATTACCACTCATCTGCTACACAGTGGGCAAATATTTTTATCGAGATGTTTTTAAAAAGTTGATTTATCTACTTAAGTGGGCTATACTTCAATTCAGATTGGCTGAAACTGTAAACATTAATCACGGTAAGAAGCTGAAAAAAATGTAACTGACTGATTGAGGTGAACATGAAAATAAAAATGCAATCAGCAACTATTTTATACAGACGGAATACACAAGGACTGATAATGCAGAAAGACACTGTTTCCACTTTTCCATTATCTTCCGCTTTATCCTATATTAGGGTCGCGCGGGGAGGGGGGCGGATTCCCCATGCCCATCCAGGGGAGAACATTTCGGGCGCTGGGCAGATACACCCAGGGCAGGGTGCCAATCTATCGCTGGGCACACACCAACTCACACAAACACACTCTATATGGGGCAATTTGGAGAACTCAATTGACTTGCTCCATGTTTTTGGACTGTGGGAGGAAACCGGAGAACCCGGAGGAAACCCACGCAGACACGGGGAGAACATGGAAACTCCATCCAGATGGGGATTCGAACCGGGAATCCCTAGCGCTGAGAGGAGAACGTGCTAACCACTAAGCCACCGTGCCGTCTGTTATTTATATATTAAGAAATTTTATTCACGGATAATATTTCTGAAATTCATTTTTCAACATCCATCTACCTTAGAAAGATAGCGAAGTTTAAAAGTGGAAACGGTGGTTTAGTGGTTAGCATGTTCTCCTCTCAGCACTAGGGATTCCCGGTTCGAATCCCCATCTGGGTGGAGTTTCCATGTTCTCCCCGTGTCTGCGTGGGTTTCCTCCGGGTTCTCCGGTTTCCTCCCACAGTCCAAAAACATGGATCAAGTCAATTGAATTCTCCAAATTGCCCCATATAGAGTGTGTCTTTGTGAGTGCCCAGCGATGGATTGGCGCCATGTCATGGGTCTATCTGCCCAGCGCCCGAGACGTTCTCCCCTGGATGGGCATGGGGAACCCCACCGCGACCCCAATAGAGGATAAAGCGGGAGATAATGAATGAATGAATGAATGAATGAATATATAAATAACATTTTCAATATTTGTGACGGGGTAAGATCAAATAAGGGTCAGAGACAGGATTTCTCAAGCTCAGGAATGGGCCTTTTTAACATAAATACATTAAGCAAGTTATGTATTATGTTGGCTGGTGTATCTACTGTCACTATGCTACTGCCACAATATTATTTTGATGATTTAAAAAATGCTTCAATAAGTAAAAAAAAAAAAAAATTAATAAATGTGTCAAATACAAGTGAACAAAAGTTTCAAAATTCCTGCAGCACTGAAAATTGTACTTTACTTATACCAGCAGGGCACTATTTCAACCCACTACCATCATGTCATTGTCACTGCATGGCTGAGATTCATCGACCACCCAAATAATATCTGCTCAGTGGGGGCCATTACACAACAGACCTAAGATGTCAAATAGGGTACACAGAGAACTGTTGTGTGACACACACACACTCCTCTTTTAGGCAACCTTCAGGCTTCTGTAGAGTTTGGTTACCATGGATACTGCTGGAGTTATTGGAATGTTTTTGTACCTAATAGTGATGATTTCTCCAGGGTTGGCTCGGATGTTCCAGCTGCAGTTGATGCGAGACGGGTATTCGAAAGGCCACCCGGGACTCGTGATCACTCCACTGGAGGCTCTGATCTGTTCCACCACATCTCCACAAGCTTGAAATCCAGAAGATAAAGGGTGTTAAAAAGTTGTTTGCTTTCAAAACGGGTAATTTGGTTAATTAGTTTGGATTTACTTACCATTTGAAATCCCCGATACATAAACATTGTCACTATGCTGCAAGCAAATGGCGTCATCTGCAAAAAACAAACATATGTCAGAAACCTGGTCTCAAAGTTGAGGTTTCGGGCCCCCCCTAAAGGTTCATGACCCTAAAAGCACATTTTATATGGTTTTGCATTCTGCTTTACATGCACGGTCATCCTTAAGGTGTATCGCCAATCTATGGAAATGGTGCGCCATGTACCTGCTCAAAAAAAAGGTCAAAACTGAGATGTATTTGTAAGTCAATTTGGATAAAAGCATCTGCTAAATGACTAAATGTAAATGTTAGCAGACTCACAGAATGAGGTTACTTGTTTAAGAAATGCAAATGAGATCATCACTGTGATAAAGGGCATAGACAAACAGGTCAACTGAAAGGGGAGCTGGGGGTCCAAGAAAGGTTTGGTCATATAGATAGATCACATAATACACATACATTCATTCATTCATTATCTTCGGCTTTATCCTCTATTAGGGTCGCGGTGGGGTTCCCCATGCCATTCCAGGGGAGAACGTTTCAAGCGCTGGGCAGATACACCCAGGACAGGGTGCCAATCTATCACTGGGCAAACACTCACTCACACAGACACGCACGCATACACACTCTTTATGGGGCAATTTGGAGAACTCAATTGACTTGATCCATGTTTTTGGACTGTGGGAGGAAACCGGAGAACCCGGAGGAAACCCACGCAGACACGGGGAGAACATGGAAACTCCACCCAGATGGGGATTCGAACCAGGAATCCCTAGTGCTGAGAGGAGAACGTGCTAACCACTAAGCCTCCGTGCCGCCTAATACACATACAATTTTACATATTTATAATTAATTATATATATTTTTATTTATAATTTAAATTTAATTATATATATTTTTTATTAATCAAATGGTAATAATTCAGAGCAGGTTTCCAACTGCTACTCTAAAATGTGTGCTGTCAGAAACTATGTCCTGGTAAATAACGTTTAAGAAATACAATAATATAAAATATGTAAGAACCATTTACAGTAAGTGTTTATTAATGAGTAACAAACATATATAGAACAATGGGGATGCAAATAGTTTGAATTACTTCTTGTCACTTCACAGCATACCACAGCACCATAGAGTGAGTGCAGCTCGATAGTTGGTTAACTTATACATACATTTAGTCATTTATTGGACGCTTTTATCCAAAGCGACTTACAAGGTGAGCACAGGGTTAATCACAACATCCCTGGAGCAATGAGGGTTAAGGGTCTTGCTCAAGGACCCACACTGGTAACTTCAGTGGACCTGGGATTTGAACCCCCAACCTTCAGATTAATAGCCCAACGCCCTAACCATTGAGCTACCTTGCCCAATAGTTGGTAATAGTTGGTTAACTGAAACAGTGATTAAACAAATGATACATTTGTAAAGGAAAAAAAAATGAAAAGAGATGAGGTATGCACAAACGTCACTTGTGGCAATTAGTGAAGCGGTTTTAAGAATCTTAAGAATGTCAAATGCCATTATATATGAAAAACATTTTCATTTACCAAGCAGCATGTCATTAAAAATGTTGGATAAAACTCCATAACGAAACCCAAGTAGGCACCGATAAGTTTTGAAGTCTGTATGCAACACCTACATTACAGTTCCAACATTGACTTTTGTCTTGATATTATTCACTTTATGACTTTTTCTTTTTCTGAACAAACAAAAAGTTAACTCATTCATTTCAGTGGTACACAACATTCAACTGTACCAGAAATAAAGTTACAAAGCAAAAATTTGGCGCTGTTGTATCAGGATACTATAACAAAAACAATTACAAATACCAGTTTTTGACATTGGTGTTGGTTCAACTCGGCACGCGTTCACATACCTTATGTCAAATAAATTAATTTCTGATTCATTTCAGAAAATGCCACTGTAACCATGCAGGGGATTGAACAACCCTTTGGTAGAAATTAAGAAACCAAAAGCTCTAATTGTATTTTGTGAAATATTTCACACACAAATCTCTTAACCGAACAGACAATACCCCAGCCTGTTTTGCAAGTGCTCCTGGGGTATTTACAAAAACCATGTATGAACCTGTCTCCCGCTCACATAGGCTGAACATCTGCAACCGCCCTCACAAACACGAGATGTTTTCCAGTCTATGATTAAACCACTGGGAACAAAAGACTCCACAAGTCTTTACACCACCAACCACATCTATCAGAAGAATTCCAACAGCTGCACATATCTGTGCTTTTAAAATCTGGTTTAAAATTAAACCATTCAAAAAAAAGTAACACACACACACATATATATATATATATATATATATATATATATATATATATATATATATATATATATATATATATATATATATATATATATTGTAATAATGTGAGTGTGTTACTTTTTTTTATTATTTATATTATATTTTTGAATTTTTTTGAAGTCTTTATAGTCTTAAAATGAAATGTTAATTTTTTGAAGGTTTAACTATTTCAATCCCATTCATGTGGGATCCCATGTGCTTTGGTATTGTCTTGCTAAATAATCAAGGCCGATCCATCTGGATAGCAGCATATGTTGCAAAACCTGCATACATTGTTCCGCATTCATGAAGTCCACACAGATGTACAAGTTAACCATACCATGTGTAGTAATGATACCATCCCTGAAGCAGTTTTTTTGGAATTGTGTAATAAAAAGACAAATGATCCTTATCTTCTTTTAACTAAAGAATGTGGCATACCTATTTTTCCAAAAAAAAAAAAAAAAAACATTTCAAAGACAAATGTCCCCCTTGTCACAGCATTTTGTTATTTAATTAATCACAACTCAACAAAATTTAATTAAATGCTCCAGGACTCATTGGACAAGTCATGAGCAACCTGGCCAAGATGCCAGTCCATCACACGGCACAGAAAATTAACATATTTGCAACTAGGGGTAATTTAACACATCCAGTATAACTGATCCACTAGTATTTTAATGAGAAACCCACACAGACACAGAGAAAACATGCAAACAATAACGGACCAAGGTCATCCTCCCATGAAACTGTATATAGAAGCGTTTTAGTAGGGGCTGCCGTTCTCCCCCGGCTCTTTATCTACACTCATCATAAAGACACGTCCTATCACTCACGATTTAAATACTAAAAACAATGCAGAATACAGCCATGTGATTGTAACAGCAAATTGTAAGATCGCCTACCATAATCACAAAATAACTTATACACAATACAGTCTATTCAAAAGTGTCTGGACAAGTCCAATTTGACGTTTTGACAACCATTTGTGAAAAATCTTTTCTTCATGCATTAAGTCTGGATACAAAGCATGTCATATGGTGTGGAGTGGATAGTTTCTGACTTGAGCAATCCGAATAAAGCTCAGAACAGTGACCGCAAACCACGACTTTTTGCCTACACTGTCGGAAATGGTTCCAAATATTGTGAAAATGTGAAAAATGGTGAAAATGTTTGCAAAAAGAAATCCCACAACTGGGCAACATATGAATGATACTACTGTCAAAGAGCGTACAGTATATTTAAAATCACAAACTTAACATTATAAATACTCACCGATGAAGCCCAGGCTAAGAATGAAGAGGAACTGTGTCCATAATAAAATCTTCTTCATCGCCCAAGAACAGGCCATAATAGTTTAACTCTATTTAGTTTGTTTCTTTGATTTTTTCACACGTGATGGTTCGTAGCTGGTTGGTTAATCAGTGAATCAAAGTAATCACAGGGTTTTACTCCAAAACACAGTACATTAACAACAAAGGAAACAACAGTGCTTACTAAATTCTACTCTATACACCACTGCACGACTTAAAAGTAATAAATAAATACGTGTAAATAAGGCTATGTCTACAAAAAGGCTATATAAACTCTGCCAACGGTCCATTTATGTGAATAAGTAAAGCTCGACATTACTGCCAACTAAAACAATGACGTCTATGCTAACTAACTACCATAACAGTCCGTTATAGTACAAGACAACATAACATACACATAAATAAATAACTAAGTAAAACCCACTTTACAAACCCGCTTGAACATTAACACAAAGACCTTAAAACAAGTCGTTTAAACCCCCGAAGCTTCCAACGCAGCTAACTAGCTTAACGGTCCCCGGCTCGATGAACGGGTGTATCTAAAAATCGATACATAAAGACATTTGCACTGTGTATAAAAGCTTAAAATCGTGCTAGAGCTTACAAAACTAAGCATTAATTAAATGTCGGCGTGTTAAAGCACTGGAATAAATGAACAAGCGGTGGGAACGCCATTTGTTCGTGCGGACACCTCTACAAACAAAGAGCCGGCGAGACTCCGGCCTCTGCTCAAACGCCGCGTTCAGACCATTGTGTGTTGTGACATCCGGGTCCTTCTCAGAGGTTGCGTCCCAATCCACACACCGCACTTACTAGCGAGCCTAGTAGTTCGCGCAGGAAGCATAATAGAACGTTTCCCCTTTATTATGAATTGATTCGTTATGTTTATGAGTCTTTCTTTCAATATTTGACACCTGGAAACGTTTTAACACATCAGCATTGTTTTAGAATATAACATGGTTAGACGTAATCTGTAAAATTCCTTTACTATTTATTAAAGGCGATTTCCTTTAATAAATAATAACCAATAATTATTCAGCATTAAATTTCATTCATTCATTCATTCATTCATTCATTCATTCATTCATTATCTCCCGCTTTGTTCTCTATTAGGGTCGCGGTGGGGTTCCCCATGCCCATCCAGGGGAGAACGTCTCGGGCGCTGGGCAGATAGACCCCGGACAGGGCGCCAATCCATCGCTGGGCACACACTCACTCACTCACACACACACACTCTATATGGGGCAATTTGGAGAATTCAATTGACTTGATCCATGTTTTTGGACTGTGGGAGGAAACCGGAGAACCCGGAGGAAACCCACGCAGACACGGGGAGAACCTGGAAACTCCACCCAGATGGGGATTCGAACCGGGAATCCCTAGTGCTGAGAGGCGAACGTGCTAACCACTAAGCCACCATTAAATTTAAATTTAAATTTATAAATTCATATTTATATCCTTAAATATTAAAGCCAACTATCCATCCATCCATTATCTTCCGCTTTTTCCTCTACTAGTGTCGCGCGGGGGGGTCGTCATGCCCATACAGGGGAGAATGTTTCAGGCGCTGGGCAGATAGACCCAGGACAGGGCACCAATCTATTGCTGGGCACACACTCACTCACACAGACACACTCTATATGGGGCAATTTGGAGAATTCAATTGACTTGATCCATGTTTTTGGACTGTGGGAGGAAACCGGAGAACCCGGAGGAAACCTACACGGACACAGGGAGAACATGGAAACTCCACCCAGATGGAGATTCCAACCGGGAATCCCTAGCGCTGAGAGACGAACGTGCTAACCACTAAACCACTGTGTCTAGTTTGTTAAAGCCATCTAGTTTGTTAAAAATATTAAAGTATTAATTGACTAATAATTTATCATTTGTGGCATTTTAATAAATTGTAAATTGATGATAGAATACTTATTTAATAAAACCATAAGTCACTTGAGGCTGTACATTATTGTGAATAAATCACGGGAAAGAGGTGTTATTGGGCAGAACAGTTACAGATGTGGCGGCACGGGGGATTAGTGGTTAGCACGTTCGCCTCTCAGCGCTAGGGATTCCCGGTTCGAATCCCCATCTGGGTGGAGTTTCCATGTTCTCCCCGTGTCTGCGTGGGTTTCCTCCGGGTTCTCCGGTTTCCTCCCACAGTCCAAAAACATGGATCAAGTCAATTGAATTCTCAAAAATTGCCCCATATAGAGTGTGTCTGTGTGTGTGTGTGCCCAGCGATGGATTGGCGCCCTGTCCTGGGTCTATTTGCCCAGCGCCCGAGACGTTCTCCCCTGGATGGGCATGGGGAACCCCACCGCGACCCTAATAGAGGATAAAGCGGGAGATAATGAATGAATGAGTTACAGATGTTTCCATTATTATTCACAGTAATGCACAACCTTAAGTTTCTTATTGCTTTTATAAAACACAGTATGTAAAAAAACAAGTTTTAATTTATAAATGCGTTAATTAAAAGCATAAACGTTAATAAACTGGTCTTCCGCGATGTAATCTAGTCTATTTTTTTAAGTGAACGCTGATCCATTAGTAACAGGATTCAGGTTTCTCTAACAACCAAAGCCTGTCATCTAGTGGCCAAATAATAGAAGTTTATTTAAAAAAAAAACATCCAGAAAAATGTATTGTATATCACAAATTGATATAAATGTAAAGTGGTCAGAGTTTATTGTCAATAATTTCACAGCTGGACAAACAGCAGAACTCCCCGGTTTGTAAACATGATTAATTCCCCTAAACCAGTGCCAAGGAAGAATTAAAAAGAATCAGAAGTTTAGTCAGTAGTAGTTGCTGGTAAAGTTCTTGTGGGTAACTTAACGCTCGAAACAACCAATGGTGTTGGACTGTTCAATCAGATTTTAAAAATGACTGGAGACCCAGACATGAGTAGGATGGTAGTTGACTGCCAATGCACTCATGTGCCCCAATTTTTTTCTAAAGTGGAAGATCGATACAGAAAAGGACAATACTTTATGACCAATTGAAAATTAGGTTGCACAATTTAAAGCCAGAATGGATAGTATTTTAGAACCTTCAAACACCTGTACTTTTGCAGATCAGCCCTGATATGGTTTTAAAATAGATAGGGTGGTGGATGACTCTCAGTACTGCAGTGACACTGATGTTATGGTGGTGGTGCTGGTTTAGTGACAGCAGTGAGATTTTAACCCCTGTAGATGTAACAATGTATAAGACTGTAGGCAATTTGGAAAGTGGGGATGTAAAAAAAAGGTTTAACATATAAGACAATCTGCACATTTAGAAATGGTTTTCTTTATTTAGATATTTTAATGAGCTCGTTTGGAAACAATGAAATCAATGGAAAAGACATGATTTGTGAGCAAACAGAGCAAACAGAATCATTTTTATAATTAAAGTAATCGAGAACACACCATTACGTTAAGAAGCATCTAGAGTCAAACAGATTAATTGGGTAAAATGTCATACATTTAACAAAAGTTGAATGTATCTCGATGGTAATATATAGATATTATATATATATATATATATTTGTCACGAGCACCTGCTCTGTTTGTCACGAGCACCTGCTGCACCTGTCCCTCGTTGTCGGTCCTCATTATCTCACTTGGGTGATTGGTTGGGTTTCTCACGTGTTTAGTTGGTTTTCTATTTAATCTGTTTTACCCCTCCATACTGAGCACGTCTTTATTTTGTGGTTCTATACCCGATGTTATGTTGTTCTGTTTGTTCCCCATTTTCGTTGGTGTCCCGTCACCAATTTTTATTAAATTAACCTTTTGGATTTTATCCCGGTGTCTTGGACTCTCCTTCCGCGTACAACCACGGTACGGCGCTGCGCACCTTCTCCGCATGGGTCGTATACCGTGGGAGCGTTCGCCGTGGACCGACGCACGTAATTTTCCCCGCGTGGTCGGTACCCGGGAGCGCTCACTAGGCGCGAGCGGCTGAACGCAGCTATATCCCCGCGTTAGCCGCCCTCCTCCCGGGGAAGAACGGACGGCCTCTAACAGAAAGACGTGCCCAATATACAGGGATAAAACAGATTAAATAGAAAACTAACTAAACATGTGACAAACCCAACCAATCACCCAAGTGAGACAATGAGGACCGACAACGAGGGACAGGTGCAGCAGGTGCTCGTGACATATATATATATATAATTTATATAGATATAAACTGATCAGAATGCAGATGCAAACATAAAAGGAGTACCCCGACAAATTACATTACAGCAAATTCATGGACATTATTTTGTTTTTAATTACAGCTGTGAGATCGTCTGCACCTCTCTCTACCCCCCACTGCGAGATCTGCACATCACCCGCTTCACAGTTTCTTCAGCCTGCTGCCATCAGGGAGAGGACTGCGATGTCTCAGGGCGGGGACCAGCAGACTGAGGGACACCTTCATTCATCAGGCAAACAAGACACACAAGCCTTTCTCCGCTCTGCCTTCTCTCCCTCTTACACCTGCTTAACACACATGAACACATAAAACACAAACTCACTACTGAACTCACTCCGCAACATAAAGAACTGGACCTGAACCGGACCTCATCACCAACAATTCCATGTGCTCAGTCATTTTGCTGTCATTATTATGTTATTTATTATTATTTATATTATATATTATACATAGGCGGCATGGTGGCCTAGTGGTTAGCACGTTCGCCTCTCAGCGCTAGGGATTCCCGGTTCGAATCCCCATCTGGGTGGAGTTTCCATGTTCTCCCCTGCGTGTCTGCGTGGGTTTCCTCCGGGTTCTCCGGTTTCCTCCCACAGTCCAAAAAACATGGATCAAGTCAATTGAATTCTCAAAAATTGCCCCATATAGAGTGTGTCTGTGTGAGTGAGTGTGTGCCCAGCGATGGATTGGCGCCCTGTCCTGGGTCTATCTGCCCAGTGCCCGAGACGTTCTCCCCTGGATGGGCATGGGGAACCCCACCGCGACCCTACTAGAGGATAAAGCGGGAGATAATGAATGAATGAATTATATATTATACATAGGCGGCATGGTGGCTTAGTGGTTAGCACGTTCGCCTCTCAGCACTGGGGATTCCCGGTTCGAATCCCCATATGGATGGAGTTTCCATGTTCTCCCCGTGTCCGCGTGGGTTTCCTCCGGGTTCTCCGGTTTCCTCCCACAGTCCAAAAACATGGATCAAGTCAATTGAGCTCTCCAAATTGCCCCATATAGAGTGTGTTTGTGTGAGTGAGTGTGTGCCCAGAAATGGATTGGCGTCCTGTCCTGGGTGTATCTGCCCAGCGCCCAAGACGTTCTCCCCTGGATGGGCATGGGGAACCCCCCCCTGCGAGAGGATAAAGCGGAAGACAATGGATGAATGAATATATTATATATTATTATTTATTATATTGTTATTATATTTGCACAACTTTGCTTATGCACTAAATAATCACTGATCTCAACCGGGGAATAAGACATTTTACGTTTAATCTGTCGCTTTACTCCATTACTAAGGAAAACCACAACTTTCATTCATTGTAACAGGTGCCTAGGGCACCTGTTTTTCGGTTCTTTTGTTTTTCGGTTTCTGTTCTTCTGTGTCCTTGTGTTGAGTTAATTAGCTGTCTCTCCAGGTTGTTTTAGTTAATTAGCTCCTTGGTTTGATTGGTTTGTTGGGTGCACGTGGTCGAATGTGTGTGTGTATTTATTTCCTGTGTTTTCCCGTCCTCCGTGCGCGTCTTATTTTCACGTTCACTCGTTGTGTTTACCTGTGTGTTTGGTGTCTTTGCACCTGAATAAAATTTGTGTTCCTGCTACCTGCGTGCCTGGCTCCCTTCTGCGCGTTAGAAAGCTGCGGCTCTGTGCCTCATTTGCGCAACCGTCCTTAGCCCAAGGTAGACGAGTGTAACATTCATTCATTCATTTATGTTCTGCTTAATCCTCTACTATGATCGCAGGGGGGTGGTTCCCTGAAACGTTCTCCCTATGCCCATCAAGGGAAGAAAGTTTCGGGTGCTGGGGAGATACACAAAGGACAGGGCACCAATCTATCACTGGGCACACTCACTCACACACTATATGGGGCAATTTAGAACATTGAATTTACCTTGTGGGAGGAAATCTGAGAACCTGGAGGAAACCCACATGGACATGAGGAGAACATGGAAACTCCACCCAGATTGGAATTTGAACCTTTAATCTCCAGCACTGAGATGCAAACATGCTAACCACTAAGCCACCGTGACGTCCTCTTTCACAACTTAATTGGAACCGATGTTTATTTAAGGTGTGTAACTGTTAACACCGACTACCTCACAGTAAGTTACTGTGTATGTCCTGAACATATTCATTTCTGACAATAAAGCTGGATGTAAAAATTTGGATATCAGCTTTTAGCTTAATTTCTATTCCCTTCACTTTTAAAGGTGTTATATTTAGAGTTTTTCTCTATGGTAAATAATGTACATTTGTCAGTTACGGTACTGTTGCAATACCAGGTGCTCTGAACATTTATAGTCTCAGTGTTGGGAGCGATGACTGAGCAGGTGCAACTACAGCTGAAGGAAATATAATAGCAGCAAAACTACCAAACTGCAGCCATGACATTCCATGGCTGAAAAAGTTTTCACTCTGCTGAATAGCTTTAAATTAAATTCCATCCATTCATTATCTTTCGCTTTATCCTCTTTTAGGGTCGCGGGGGAGGGGGTCTCCATGCGTCTACAGGGGAGAAATTTTCGGGCACTGGGCAGATACACCCAGGACAGGACGCCAATCCATCGCTGGGCACACACTCACACACACAGACACACTCTATATGGGGCAATTTGAAAAATTCAATTGACCTTGATCCATGTTTTTGGACTGTGGGAGGAAACCGGAGAACCAGGAGGAAACCCATGCGGACACGGGGAGAACATGGGAACTCCACCCAGATTGGGATTCGAACCGGGAATCCCTAGTGCTGAGAGGAGAACATGCTAACCACTAAGCCACCGTGCCACCCTTAAATTAAATTCCATCCATCCATCCATTATCTTCCTCTTTATCCTATATTAGGGTTGCGGGGGGGTCACAATGCCCATCCAGTGGAAAACGTTTCGGGCGCTGGGCAGATACACCCAGGACAGGGCGCCAATCTATCGCTGGGCACACACTCACTCACACAGATACACTCTATATGGGGCAATTGGAAAAATTCAATTGACCTTGATTCATGTTTTTAGACTGTGGGAGGAAACCTGAGAACCCGGAGGAAACCCACACCGACACGGAAACTCCACCCAGATTGGGATTCGAACCTGGAATCCCTAGAGCATAGAGAAGAACATGCTAACCACTAAACCACTGTGCCACCCTTAAATTAAATTCCATCCATCCATCCATCCATTATCTTCCTCTTTATCCTATATTAGGGTTGCGGGGGGGTTCCCCATGCCCATCCAGGGGAGAACGTTTCGGGCGCTGGGCAGATACACCCAGGACAGGGCACCAATCTTTCGCTGGGCACACACTCACTCACACAGACATACACACTCTATATGGGGCAATATGAAAAATTCAATTGACCTTGATCCATGTTTTTGGACTGTGGGAGGAAACCGGAGAACCAGGAGGAAACGCACAGACACGGGGAGGACATGGAAACACCACCCAGATTGGGATTCGCACTGGGAATACCTAGTGCTGAGAGGAGAACATGCTAACCACTAAACCACTGTGCCACCCTTAAATTAAATTGATATTAAAAAAAAAAAAGGTGAAGATGCTGATGTTACCTGTGTGATTCTAAGGTTCACTGCGGGTTTTCCTGAACACCAACAGGCAGCTGATTTTTAGAGCCTGGTTTGGAAATCTCAAAGAAGTTTAACTGGATATGTTTTATTCTCAACGGGTTATTTTGAAATTGTTTCTGGCTTTCTGTCTCCAGCAGCATTTGAGCGTCACTTGATATACCGCATCCATTCAACCTGCAAAAATACCATACGGCAACAAGGTTATTACATATAAAATTCTTTTCTGGTTATGAAAAAATACAAGTGCATTTATAACGCGTTGACTGAAACAGCTGATTACTCCAGTGTCTCCAGCTTGCTTTGGGGATTTTGTAGTATAGGACACAACTCTACTGCTCCTGTATCCCCCAAATCATTCCATGAGAGGTCCACGTGTTTTAGGCAGGAGTGATTTTGTCCTAAAGCAGACACCAGCAATGTTAGGTCTTTATCTATGATTTGAGTACTGCGCAACCTGCAGAGAGAAGAGTAATGCATGCCTTACTGCACATAAAGGACATGAGGAACATTGCAACATCTTAGAGCCTGAATGATTTAAAATGGTCTGTTACTTGTCCAAAATGAAGTTCTGTGTAGTGTTGTAATGTTTTTTTTTTTTTAATCTAACTCAAAAGTTAAATCCAATTTAACTACCATCATGTTTTTGGGATGTGGAATGGAAACCCAAGCCAACACGTGTCAGCGGTGACAAATTAAACTGGAGATCCTGGTTCTGTGTGATGACACTACTACCAACAAAACACGGTTTTGACTGACTGGTATGACTATAAAACAACTAGTTGTCCCATTACATTACATTTAGTCATTTAGCAGACGCTTTTATCCAAAGCGACTTACAAATGAGAACACCACAAGTCAGAAGCCATGGAGAAAACCAACTACACTGTAAATTCATCAAACCTGATTGTTATTCGAAGCTGCGCCCCCCCCCCCTTTTTTTTTTCTTTTCTTTTTTCTTTTTTATAACAGGTATTTATTAAAGAGATGCGTCTTAAGTAGTTTCTTAAAACTGTTTAGAGATTCTGCCTTACGGACAGAGTTGGGAAGATCGTTCCACCATTTTGCAGTGGCGAACGCCATGGAGTGAGAATTAGCTCCTCGGTGAGGTGGAATCGCCAGGTGGCAATCATCACTGGAGCGAAGTGAACTAGTCGGAGTGTATTTTGAAAAGATAGAGTGAAGGTAGGAGGGGGAAGATCCAGAAATGGTTCTGTAGGCCAGAGTCAGTGACTTGTACTGAATGCGAGCAGCTACAGGAAGCCAATGGAGGGAAGTGAGTAATGGAGTGACATGAGTTCCAACATATGCTTCTATATATATATATATATATATAATATATATATATTAGGGCTGTATTCAACTACAAATTTTCGTAGTTGAATCTGATTCGTCAGATTTTCCCTATAGTCGACTGATAGTCGAATCAGTTGAAATTTCACCACAAGATGGCGCTATAAGCATAGTTTTTAAAAAAGATTTTTTTTATATTTTACTTGTTTGTCTAACAAAAGAAAACCTTTTTTTTTTGTTTTTCTTTTTTCTTTTTTTTTTCTAGAAATTATGATGATTTTATTTGACAAAAGGCTATATATATAACGAAAACAAAGACATTTAATGTAAAAACTAATGCTTAGCAGCAGCCATGGACCAAAATGGTACATTCGACTATGAGGTTCATAGTCGACTACGGTTCTCCGAATCGAATCGTCGAATCAGCGAATATTGCAGCTCACCCCTAATATATATATATATATATATATATATATATATATATATATATATTTTTTTTTTTTTTTTTTTTTTATCTTCAAGCAGGACCTGACCCTGCCCATGCTGCCAGATGATCCTAAACCTGGTTTGATGTTCTTGCATGAAATCTGAATCCATGAAAGTTTAACCTTTTAAATGGAATTATGAAACTTCATCTTTTCTATGATATACAATTTTTTTGGAAAGTATATATATTTTTGGTCTGTATATATTGTTAATTTCTGTTTTAGTAAAATTCTCATGGCGGCACGGCAGCTTAGTGGTTAGCACGTTCGCCTCTCAGCACTAGGGAGTCCCGGTTCGAATCCCCATCGGGTTGGAGTTTCCATATTCTCCCCGTGTCTGCATGGGTTTCCTCCGGGTTCACCGGTTTCCTCCCACAGTCCAAAAACAAGTCAATTGAGTTCTCCAAATTGCACCATATAGAGTGTGTTTGTGTGCGTGTCTGTGCATGTGAGTGTGTGCCCAGCAATGGATTGGCGCCCTGTCCTGGGTGTATCTGCCCAGTGCCCGAAACGTTCTCCCCTGGAATGGCATGGGGAACCCCCCACGACCCTAATATAGGATAAAGCGGAAGATAATGAATGAATGAATGAGTAAAATTCTCTTCTTACCCCAGGTATTCCAGTTTACAGAGATCATTTTCCAGTGCAACACAAAGCTGTTTTAGTCCATCATTCCCTAAAGCATTTCTAGACACGTCCAGTACTTTCAGCGTGGCATTCGATATCAAAGCTGAATTCAGACTGTCACATGATTCATGTGAGAAACCACAATCCACCAGCCTGTAAAAAGACAAATCAGAAACTTAACATTAAGATTAAAATTGACTGTAGGTCTAAGCACTTACATTGATTATTCTGCCATTAGGATAACGTTTATTTAACTTAAAAAACAAAACAAAAAAAAAACAAGTGACCACAGTGAGCCTGTGCACAAAAAATAATAAATTTGCATAAATTATACAAATCTCAGATATGAGCATATAACAAGCTCAGAGTTCTATAGACAGTGTTTGCCAGACCCAATTAAAGATTTTATTAACAGAGTTTATAAAACGGGTAGTTAATAATGTTAATGTTTTATAAATGCAATAAGGCACTAGGTGTTATACATTATTATGAATAAATCACAGGAAAGAGCTCTAACGGCACTTGGAAATATATCCACAAAACACATTATCAACAGGGTTTACATTATTATGCAGTTAATATTTTGAAAGTTAATTTAACATAAAGGGCGGCACGGTGGCTTAGTGGTTAGCACGTTCGCCTCTCAGCGCTAGGGATTCCCGGTTCGAATCCCCATCTGGGTGGAGTTTCCATGTTCTCCCCGTGTCTGCGTGGGTTTCCTCCGGGTTCTCCGGTTTCCTCCCACAGTCCAAAAACATGGATCAAGTGAATTGAGTTCTCTAAATTACCCCATATAGAGTGTGTTTGAATGTGTGAGTGTGTATCCAGCGATGGATTGGCGCCCTGTCCTGGGTCTATCTGCCCAGCGCTCGAGATGTTCTCCCCTGGATGGGCATGGGGAACCCCACCGCGACCCTAATAGAGGATAAAGCGGGAGATAATGAATGAATGAATGAATTTAACATACTGAAAAATGTGGCTGGTACAGAATTCACAACACTTTATAGACAATAGTTTTATATGTTAATGATAGGCGGCAATATGGCTTAGTGGTTAGCACGTTCGCCTCTCAGGACTAGGGATTCCCGGTTCGAAGCCCAATCTGGGTGGAGTTTCCATGTTCTCTATGTGTCCGTGTGGGTTTCCACTTGGTTCTCCAGTTTTCTCCCAGGTTCCAGAATTAAGGTCAATTGAATTCTACAAATTTTACCATATAGAGTGAGTGTGCTCAGTGATAGATTGGCGTCCTGTCCTGGGTGTATCTGCCCAGCGCCTGAAATTTTCTCCCATGGATGGGCATGGGGAACCCCCCCCCCCCCCCCCCCCCCCCCCCCCCCCCCGCGCGACCCTAGTAGAAGAGTAAAGCTGAAGATAATGGATGGATGGATGAATGTTAATGATATTTTCATTTAAGTCAGAAAAAGTAGAAGCAGCTGTGTTTAAAAAAACAGAGAGAATATGCATCCTTCTTTTATGTATAAGCCCTCTATTTTAATTTCAAAAAAAGGTTCGTTTTTTGTTGCTGTTGGTCTTGAGTTTTATTTGCCATTTTGTACATAATCTCAGAAGTGCCTAGTTACTGTTTTTAGGACATTTTACTTGGGACTGGTTTATGTTTTCCGTTTTGTACTCCTAATCTCCTCGGCACTCTCTTTAATAAATAACTTTTGATTTTCCCTTTCCTTTAGATTGTTTTATATTGTTTTTCAGGTCAAGAGGGACCTACTGGAACTGACATCATAACATTCAGCAGTGATAATGTTTAAACTCTAGGGAACGCACTTGTCCACTAGTAGCTACAAGCCAAGGTTCTTTTGTACAGGTGTATGTATTAAAATGCTTGCTTGGCGCATCTTTTTCATTAATATAAAATTCTCAGAAAAATATTCATACTTCAGTGTCTCCAGATTACATTGAACGCTTTTCAACTCGGCCAAGAGAAGCTCGACTCCAGAATCTTTTAGTTTATTCTTGGACAGTTGAAGTTCTTTCAATGTGCCATTCGATTGTAGAACTGAGGCCAGAGTACGCATACTTTTGCATGAGAAGCCACAATCATTCAGTCTGTAGAACAAACAAACAGATTCATTCATTCATTCGTTATCTTCAGCTTTATCCTATATTAGGGTCGCGGGGGGTTCTCCATGCCCATCCAGAGGAGAATGTTTCGGGCGCTGGGCAGATACACCCAGGACAGGGCGCCAATCTATCGCTGGGCACAAACAAACAGATATTCCTCATAATAACATTACTAACTAATTGTGAAAATTATTTATCATTTAGGTTTTTTATAGTTTTAACAGAAATGTGTCCCACATGTCAATTAATTAATCTTTATAGTCATAGCATCAGTTCTTTTTGACAGCATGTTCTCTGAGTATGGCTTTACCTTAGTTTTTCCAGCATGCATTGAGGGTTCCTAAGTCCGACACTGAGCTTTGTCAATCCGATATCCTCAAGATCATTCCCAGACAGATCCAGGTCTTTCAAACAGGTGGAATTGGAGGGAAACACCGCAGCCAGAGCCGAACAACTTTCCTTTGTCAGGATACAGTTATTGAGCCTGAACAAAAGAACACACCACCCCTCATTAACATAAAAATAACAATTGCAAATAAGAACAATTGCATGCATCATGATGGGATTTATGTGAGCAGTACAGTAGGGGGGTGTAAAGGAATAAATTTTAAGCTTAGTGTGGTTGTGTTTTCTGTTAATCTACTATTATAGTAGACTATAAAAGACTACTGCAATGTCCTGTTTTCCTCTCTCAGCATGTCTGCTCGTAGCCGGTTGCAGTTAATTCAAAATGCTGCTGCTAGACTGCTGACAAAAGCAAACAAACGTTCTCACATAACCCCACTTTTAATATCCCTGCACTGGCTTCCTGTTGAATACCGGATTTATTTAAAAATTTGAACTCTTACTTTTAGAGCATTACACAATCAGGCTCCTATGTATGTGTCTGGTCTGCTCCATCAACACGTATCAGCTCGTTCGCTCCGGTCTAACAATTCGAACATACTATCTGTTCCTCGCACTCGGTTAAAGACTCGGATCGATCGAGCATTCGAGGTTGTTGCTCCCAAACTGTGGAACTCTTTGCTCCCTTTTTTAAGATTGGCGGACTCTGCGGACTCTTTTAAAAAACATTTAAAGACTTATCTGTTTAAACAGGCATTTGGGTAAATGGGCTAGCCAGTAGTCTTGGTTGTTGTGTTTTTTATGTTTTTATGTTTTATGTGGTGTAAATTGTGCTTTTATTGTGTTTATTCTCTTTTATTTTTTATGTTTTATCCTTTTGTAAAGCACTTTGTGGCCTGTGCCTATGAAAAGTGCTATATAAATAAAGTTTACTTACTTACTTACTTACTTAATCAGAATTGTGGGAATATTTCCAACATGTTTCTCTATTCAATTATTTGTTCATTATCTATGTTTTTAATGAAATGAGTGGAAATAAACTAATTTGCTGCCTTCAAAGTAACTCCATCACTAAAATGTTAAGTGAATAACTGTGTATTTGTAAGAAATAGGCTGTCTGCCTTCTAGTTCCGCTTTCGCTTCCTCACCAGGTGCGGCTGATAATTCTGATGGGTCGGTTATCTCTATTTAAACCCTGTTTTCAGGCTGGATGGCGCGAAGTATTGTCCCTGGTTTCTACTACACATACTGAGCGTTTTTGCTGTTTTCAGATCTATTTACTAACCCGCTCTCTATCGGTGAACTAACCCCTTCCTATCCAGTGTCTACTAACTCTCTTGTTGTCGTCCCTCCCTGTGTTTGTTCCAGGTCCGTTCAGGCCTGCTCGACAGCGTATCCAGTTCACCGATCCTCTATCTCTATCACGTTCATCGCTGTTACTTCCTTCTGTGTGTGTTCTTGCTAGGGCTGTATTCAACTACAAATTTTCGTAGTCGAATCTGATTCGTCAGATTTTCCCTATAGTCGACTGATAGTTGAATCAGTTATAAGATGGCGCTATAAGATGGCGCTATAAGCATAGTTTTTAAAAAAGTTTTTTTAAAATATATTTTACTTGTTTTTCTAACAAAAGAAAACCTTTTTTTTTTTTTTCTTTTTTTTTTTTTCTAGAAATTAGGATGATTTCATTTGACAAAAGGCTATATATATAACGAAAACAAAGACATTTCATGTAAAAACTAATGCTTAGCAGCAGCCATGGGCACCCCCATGTGGTCAAAATGGTACATTCGACTATGAGGTTCATAGTCGACTACGGTTCTCCGAATCGGATCGTCGAATCAGCGAATATTGCAGCTCACCCCTAGTTCTTGCACTCTCCTTTTCACCCTATTCTGTGTTTCCTTAGAGTTTGTTATTTTGCCTACTAAAGGCCACTTCACCAGATTAGTTTCTCTTTCTTCACGCATAGCCAGTGTAGGGTTCTCTTGCTACAGTGTTTCTATTATCTCTCTGAACCTCTGTTTGTTGTTTTGTTCGTTTGCTCGGTGTTGTGCTCTGCCCAGGATCTCGTTCCAGGTGTCAGCCCTCATCCTGGTCCCCGGGCATTCGAAACCAATTCGTCCTTGCTCCCTCCATACTACCCTGCCTCTGCCTTATCACTCAATAAATAACCAGTGTTCTGCATATTCGTCTCCTGATCTCTCTATCAGAACCCTTTGTGACAGTATTATTGGTGTATTATTGCTCTATAAAATAGAAATATCAGAGATTTCCATTCATACAATGACATGTATTGATGTGATAAATATATAAATGCATATATATATATATATATATATATATATATATATATATATACAGGGACAGGGGGCCAATCTATCCCTGGGCACACACACTCACTCAACACAGACACACACACAATCACACACTATATTGTGCAATTTGCATGAGGAAACTAGATAAAACTACATTTTATATATTTTTAATATATATTTTAAAATTATATATACACACACACATATATACACAACACATATACATATATTTATATATTATAGTTGTAGTTGTAGTTCTATATTGTATATTGTATATTATATATATATTCATAGTTGTATATTCTATTATATTTTACACATCTATACTGTATTTTTCTCATTTTCTTCTTTTCTTCAAAATTTTAAATTTAGGTTCCAACTTTAAAAGAACAGGGTGGATTTTTTATTGATATTTTTTATTGGTATTTTATTGGTATAAGACAATGCTTGTTTGATTGGTTAATATAGTTTTGTTCAGTCACTAGTGTATAAAGTGCATCTTGACATTACTTACTGAGCTTTTCTGCAAGTTGCGAGTACAGGCAGAAGCTTCACGAGAACCTCGTCTGATGTTCGGCATTCATCATCCCATGATTGTGAGAACCTTTTAGATTGTAGGCACTGCTGAATTTCCTGAGCTACAGCATCCTTGTCTATTTCACCCAGATAGTTACACAGTTGAGTGAATTTTCTTAAAGGAGTAATGCTTTTTAAAATTTTCCTGATATACTCAACAGTTTCATGCATAGACAATTGGTGCTTCTTTGACATTTCCAGAAGAAAGTGGAGGAAAAGATCCAGATTTCCATTTTCACTCTGTATGCCCTTATTTATAACACACCGGTAGAGGCTGAAGATCGATTGGGTCTCATTGTGCGAGAAAACGTTTATTTTTTCATTAATAAATGAGTAATGCACATAGAGAGCTGCTAGGTAATCCCGGACGCTCGGGTGAACAATGTGATATGTTGTATTGATGCTATATTCCTTTCGAAAAATCTCTGTATGCACATCTAAGACATCGAGACAATCCTTCTCCAGGTCTTCTTTGTAAAAAAAAAGCTTTTCATCCATCAGCAGGTAAAATGCTAGCTGACTCAGAGATTTATTATTGTTCTGATCACATATAAAGTGGGAATACAACTGGGTCAGAGTTCGAAGATTACTTCTAGTTTGTGTTGATATTGTTTTCAGGACAGTGGCTGAAATCCAAAGGAAAACAGGTATGTGGGACATGTCCCACAAGCTCCTGCATGACTTTAAGTATGTAATGATTGAACTGGACAAGTCCCGATTACTGATACTCCTCCTGAAGTAGCGCTCCTTCTGTTTGTCATCAAAGCCTCGTAACTCTGTCTCCAGATCAATGCACTCGGAGGGGATTTGATTGGCGGTTTCAGGATGGCAGGTGATCCAGACAAGTGCAGAAGGAAGCAGATTGCCTTTAATTAGGTTCTCCAGCAGGACATGAATAGATGCCGGTTGATTGATATCGCAAAGTTGCTCGGAATCATGGAAATTCAGAGAACCGTGGAACTCATCCAGACCATCGAGGATGAACAGAACTTTCTGATTAATGTCACTTTCGGTTAGCTCGGCAAAATAAATATTTAGGACTTTTATGAGACTCACATTTTCATCTTTAAATATATTCAGCTCCCTGAAAGGAAGAAAAAAGACAAAAGTGATGTCCCAGTTTGCTATTCCTTCAGCCCAATCTAGAACGAAGCGTTGTACAGAAACTGTTTTTCCAATGCCAGCAACTCCTTTTGTCAACACAGTCCTAATAGGTTTCTCCTTCTCCAAAATGGGTTTGAAGATATCATTGCATTTGACTGATATTTCTTCTGGTGCTGCCTTAATCGCCTCAGGCTGTCCGACTGCACCTTCATTAAGGACATCCCTGCTTGTTCTCTGTGTAATGAAATGCTTGGGGTAGATGGCATTGGGGTAGATGAGGACAGCCTGGTGTGTCCCAATAACAGCCTGAAACTTTTCTTGAAGGATGGATTTGTAGGCATTTTGACGTTCCATGGCAGATGATGAAGAGACAGAAATAGTTCTGTTGATACAGCATGCGGTTAGACGACATTCTGATATTCTGATGTGATTTTTAATAGCACACTAAATATTTTCAGCAATACTAATATAAAGAACATAGCATGCAATGTCATCTTAGATAATTACAGCAGGATAAATTCATTATTAACATCCATCCATTATCTTCCACTTAATCCTCTACTAGGGCCGTGAGGTGGTTCCACATGCCCATCCAGGGGAGAATATTTCGGGCGATGGGAAGATAAGGATGCCAATCCATTGCTGGGCATATACACCCAACACTGACACAGACAAACACTATATGGGACAATTTAGAGCATTCTAATTACGTTGAATCAATGCTTTTGGACTATGGGAGGAAACCACACGGACACGGGTAGAACATGGAACTCCAACCAGATTGGGATTCAACACTGGATGCTAACCCACTATACCACCCATATCATTAACATATTCATATTTAAACATGGGCGACACGATGGCTTAGTGGTTAGCATGTTCTCCTCTCAGCACTAGAGATTCCCTCTTCAAATCCCAATCTGGGTGGAGTTTCCATGTTCTCCCCGTGTCCGCATGGGTATCCTCCGGGTTCTCCGGTTTCCTCCCACAATCCAAAAACATGAATCAAGTCAATTGCGTTCTATAGAGTGTGTCTGTGTGAGTGAGTGTGTGTCCAGCAATGGATTGGCGTCCTGTCCTGGGTGCATCTGCCTAGCGCCCAAGACGTTCTCCCCTGGATGGGCATGGGGAACTCCCCCCACCCCCTAATAGAGGATAAAGCGGAAGATAATGGATGGATGGATATTTAAACATTGGTTAACAATTTAAATGAAATTTCGATTAGACAAGGGTATTTAAATTAAACTCCGCAGCTAAAATAATATAATAAATAAATATAAGGTTGCTATAATTTACATTTGGTCATTTAGCAAATGCTTTTATCCAAAGCGACTTACAAGTATCCCAACTTAATGGTTGGGGTCAGAACAAAAGGTTACATACAGATTTCTTGAAGCAATTAGGATTAAGGGCTTTGCTCAAGGACCCACGCTAGTAAAGCGGTAGCTCAGTGGTTAGGGTGTAGGGTGGGCTATCAATCTGAAGGTTGGGGGTTCAAATCCCAGGTCCACTGAAGTTACCAATGTGGGTCCTTGAGCAAGACCCTTAACCCTCATTGCTCCAGGGATGTTGTGATTAACCCTGTGCTCACCTTGTAAGTCACTTTGGATTAAAGCATCTGCTAAATGACCAAATGTAAATGTAATGTAAATGTAAAATGAAATCAATGGTGACATTTTTTTGGCCAGGCAGTCTATATGCTACAATGCTAAATACATTCATTCATTCATTATCTCCCGCTTTATCCTCTATTAGGGTCGCGGTGTGGTTCCCCATGCCCATCCAGGGGAGAACGTCTCGGGCGCTGGGCAGATAGACCCAGGACAGGGCGCCAATCCATCGCTGGGCACACACTCACGCACACAGACACACTCTATATGGGGCAATTTGGAGATCTCAATTGACTTGATCCATGTTTTTGGACTGTGGGAGGAAACCGGAGAACCCGGAGGAAACCCACGCAGACACGGGGAGAACATGGAAACTCCACCAGACTCAAACCGGGAATCCCTACTGCTGAGAGGCGAACGTGCTAACCACTAAGCCACAGTGCCGCCTGCTAAATACATATCATGCTTTTTTATTTTAAGCTTGTAGTTGCTTTTTAGTTTGAGTAAAGAACCTTGAGCTTTATCACATTGTTTTGTGCTAACTTTCAGAGTGAAGTTGGAACCAGAGCTTTTAGTCATCAATAAATGACCTCAAATACTTTCTGACTCATTTTCTATGGACAAACCCAAAAAAGCATCTTAAGTTCTAGATTAACACGTCACTGACAAAACCAACAATTTAAATTCCTTTATTGTTACAGAGTAAATAAAAACAGCAGATGTGATGATTGGATTGTCCATCAAACACTTCAAATAGTGATACTGTCACACACCTACAAGGCTAAAGAAAGTCCTTACATTGTAAAACATTACATTGGCTAGAGATTGAATTTCATAATTTAAGAGATTGAATTTCATAATTTAACTCATACAAACAAATTAGGCAGAGAGAAAAACCACCAGGGAACAGAAGACGTGCAAAAGAGAAGTGCCGTTTAAAAAGCAATGCTATATACACTCCACATTACACTACACACTCAAGATAAGATTTATATCAAAACAAATGAACAAAGAGATTTAAAAAACTCTACTAATTAGTATTTTTAGCATTATATTAAAAAAAAATGTTTGAGTATCTTTCATTATATACTAAAATATATAAAAAAAAGGTAAGGTGAATGTGTATAACTATGTATAACTTAGTGTCTAACATATTAAATGTTCTGAATGTTCTGATTATTGAAAAGGCCCGGGCGCAGAGAGAAACAATGTTAATATTTATATATATAATTATTAAATAATATATAACAATAATAAATACATAAGGCGGCACGGTGGTTTAGTGGTTAGCATGTTCTCCTCTCAGCGCTAGGGATTCCCGGTTCGAATCCCCATCTGGGTGGAGTTTCCATGTTCTCCCCGTGTCTGCGTGGGTTTCCTCCGGGTTCTCCGGTTTCCTCCCACAGTCCAAAAACATGGATCAAGTCAATTGAATTCTCAAAAAATTGCCCCATATAGAGTGTGTCTGTGTGAGTGAGTGTGTGCCCAGCAATGGATTGGCGTCCTGTCCTGGGTGTATTTGCCCAGCGCCCGAAATGTTCTCCCCTGGATGGGCATGGGGAACCCCACCGCGACCCTAATAGAGGATAAAGCGGAAGATAATGGATGAATGAATAAATACATAAAAATAGATAGATAGCTGGCGGCACGGTGGCTTAGTGGTTAGCACGTTGACCTCTCAGCGCTAGGGATTCCCGGTTCGAATCCCCATCTGGGTGGATTTTCCATGTTCTTCCCGGTGTCCATGTGGGTTTCCTCCGGGTTCTCCGGTTTCTCCCACAGTACAAAAACATGGATCAAGTCAACTGAGTTCTCCAAATTGCCCAATGTATAGTGTGTGTTGTGTGCATGTCTGTGTGAGTGAGTGTGTGTGTGCCCAGCAATGGATTGGCGCCTGTCCTGGGTGTATCTGCCCAGCGCCCGAAATGTTCTCCCCTGGATGGGCATGGGGAACCCCCCCACGATCTAATAAGGATAAGCGGAAGATAATGGATGGATGAATGAAAGATAGATAGCTAGATAGATAGATAGATAGATAGATGTAAGTAACAAATAAAAACATTCCTGAAAATCAGATATAAAATATTTAAGGTCTAGTTCACAAGCTAGGCAACTAAATAAATACTTAAGGCCTATAATATTTTTTAAATAACAAGCAAACTTCTAGATCCTTTCATATGATGTGACAAATATATTGTGGTCTGAAATACACGCTAAAACCAACAAAATGACCACCATAACACAATCAGAGATCTGCAAAAACAGTGCAAAATAAGAAAACCAATCATTAGTTTAACTATTGTAATAAAAAATAACTATTACATGTCTCACCTTGTGTGGTCAGTTCTGATGTGAGGGTTATATATTTTGCTTATAGGCACAGCTACTTATACACACTGAAAAGTTTCATTTTGAGGAAACTGAAAGTACAGTTGCAACCAAATTTAAAGCGACACACCCATAAAGGCGCCAGAATCGAAAGTGCAGGGTGTTCTCGAATGGTATATGAAGTGTATAGAAAAAAATACCATGGTTATAAAATACTAAACTGGCAAAATTTACAGAGCAATGCACTAATGGAATGCTAAAACAAAATTAATATGCTTGTACTTATAATATGTAGATAGTGAAATGTCTTTTTTTTAAGTTGAACTTAATTATCTTCCGCTTTATCCTCTACCAGTGTTGCGGGGTTCCCCATGCTCATCCAGGGGAGAACGTTTCGGGGGCTGGGCAGATACACCCAGGACAGGGTGCCAATCTATTGCTGGGCACACACTCACTCACTCACACAAACACACTCTATATGGGGCAATTTGGAGAACTCAATTGACCTTGATCCATGTTTTTGGACTGTGGGAGGAAACCAGTGAACCCGGAGGAAACCCACGCGGACACAGGGAAGAACATGGAAACTCCACCCAGATAAGGATTCGAACCGGGAATCCCTAGTGCTGAGAGGAGAACATGCTAACCACTAAGCCACCGTGCCGGTTTGCTAAATACATATCATGCTTTTTTATTTTAAGCTTGTGGTTGCTTTTTACTTTAAGCAAAGTGTAATTGTTACACCACTGACAATATCTATGCATTCAACATGACTATGAAACCATAACACTTCACCTGCCAAGAACCTTGAGCTTTATCACATTGTTTTGTGCTAACTTTCAGAGTGAAGTGGGAACCAGAGCTTTTAGTCATCGATAAATGACCTCACAAATACTTTCTGACTCATTTTCTATAGACAAACCCAAAAAAGCATCTTAAGTTCTAGATTAACACGTCACTGACAAAACCAACAATTTAAATTCCTTCATTGTTACAGAGTAAATAAAAAAAGCAGATGTGATGATAGGATTGTCCATCAAACACTTCGAATAGTGATACTGTCACACACCTACAAGCCTAAAGAAAGTCCTTACATTGTAAAACATTACATTGGCTAGAGATTGAATTTCATAATTTAAAAGATTGAATTTCATAATTTAAAAGATTGAATTTCATAATTTAACCCATACAAACAAATTAGGCAGAGAGGAAAACCACCAGGGAACAGAAGACGTGCAAAAGAGAAGTGCCGTTTAAAAAGCAATGTTACAGAGAGAAACAATATATATAAATACAGGCGGCACGGTGGCTTAGTGGTTAGCACGTTCGCCTCTCAGCGCTAGGGATTCCCGGTTCGAATCCCCATCTGGGTGGAGTTTCTATGTTCTCCCCGTGTCTGCGTGGGTTTCCTCCGGGTTCTCCGGTTTCCTCCCACAGTCCAAAAACATGGATCAAGTCAATTGAATTCTCAAAATTGCCCCATATAGAGTGTGTCTGTGTGAGTGAGTGTGTGCCCAGCGATGGATTGGCACCCTGTCCTGGGTATATCTGCCCAGCGCCCGAGATGTTCTCCCCTGGATGGGCATGGGGAACCCCACCGCGACCCTAATAGAGGATAAAGCGGGAGATAAATGAATGAATGAATATATATATATATATATATATATATATATATATATATATATATATATATATATATATATATATATATATATATATATATATATATATATATATATATATATATATATATATAAAGAATTAATTAATTAATTCATTCATTCATTATCTCCCGCTTTATCCTCTATTAGGGTCGCGGTGGGGTTCTCCATGCTCATCCAGGGGAGATCATTTCGGGCGCTGGCCAGATACACCCAGGACAGGGCGCCAATCCATCGCTGGGCACACACTCACTCACACAGACACACTCTATATGTCTATATGGGGCAATTTTGAGAATTCAATTGACTTGATCCATGTTTTTGGACTGTGGGAGGAAACCGGAGAACCCGGAGGAAACCCACGCAGACACGGGGAGAACATGGAAACTCCACCCAGATGGGGATTCGAACCGGGAATCCCTAGCGCTGAGAGGAGAACGTGCTAACCTCTAAGCCACCGTGCCGAAATTCTTAATATGTAGCAATAATACATTTTATACAGTATATATATATATATATATATATATATATATATATATATATATATATATATATATATATATATATATATATATATATATATATATATATATATATATTATTGATATATGATATATATGATATAATTATTTACATCAAAATGATTTCGGGGTAATCTGTTACTAGTCATATTAAGCGCAAAAATACTACTAATAATTCATAATTAAGCACTAATAATACTGTCAAATACTACAAACATCTTGTTTTCCTGCAGAATGACAAATGAGAACAGCATGTTCTTCATATTTTTTATGTCTGCATTGGTGACATATAACGAATGAATAATTAACAACGATTTCCTGCTGAGAGGAATTCAGTATTGTGCACATTTGTGCTTTTAATAATGGCAAAGCAAAAAGCAAAAAATGTGTAAGTAACAAATCAAAACATTCCTCAAAATCAGATATAAACTATCTAAGGTCTATAATATATTTAACTATAAGTGTAAAGATTTTAGCAGTTTAAAAGATTGTAATTTCAGATCCGTTTCAAACTTCTAGATCCTTTCATATGATGTGACATAAATATTATTGTGGTCTGAAATACACGCTAAAATCAACAAAATGACCACAATAACACAATCAGAGATCTGCAAAAACAGTGCAAAATAAGAAAACTAATCATTAGTTAAACTATTATAATAAACTAATAACTGGTTACATGTCTCACCTTGTGTGGTCAGTTAAACCATTCTGATGTGAGGGTTATATATTTTGCTTATAGGCACAGCTACTTATACACACCTGGAGAACTGAAGAGTTTCATTCTGAGCAAAGTGAAAGTACAGGTGGAAACAAATTTAAAGTGACACACCCATAAAGGTGCCAGAATATTTAACCCATACAAACAAATTAGGCAGAGAGGAAAACAACCAGGAAACAGAAGACCTGCAAAAGAGAAGTGCCGTTTAAAAAGCAATGCTATATACACTCTCCACTCCACTCCACACTCAAGATAAGATTTATATCAAAACAAATGAAAAAAGATATATATATATATGGATGGATATATATATTTGGGGGGGTTTCCCATGCCCATCCAGGGGAGAACGTTTCGGGCGCTGGGCAGATACACCCGAAACTGGGCGCCAATGGGCACACACTCACTCACACAAACACACTCTATATGGGGCAATTTGGAGAACTCAATTGACTTGATCCATGTTTTTGGACTGTGGGAGGAAACTGGAGAACCCGGAGGAAACTCACGCAGACACGGGGAGAACATGGAAACCAGATGGGGATTCGAACCGGGAAATGTTCCCGGATATGTTGGATATGTTCTTATTAACTTATTGATTAGCATGTTCTCCTCTCAGCACTGGGGATCCCGGTTCGAATCCTAATCTGGGTGGAGGAATCCATGTTCTCATCGTGTCCACATGGGATTCCTCTGGGATCTCCAGTTTCCTCCCACAGTCCAAAAACATGGAATCAAGATTGGTGTATCTGCCCAGAGACTGAAACAACATTCTCCCATGGATGGGCATGATGGACACCCCCCCCCCATTTAAAAATGAAAGCTTTTGTAATATGATTCATTGTGTAATTAATAGATTTTATAATTAGGTGCCAGAAACATACAAGCATTTCATGTTTGTCACGAGAATAGTTTTGAGAATAGAGAAAATACATCTTAATACTGTGGTGTGTATATATAGATATATATGTTATATATACATAATATATATACATAAATTATGAATAAATGTATAAAATGTATTAAAAAGTATAAATTTATAAGAAAAAAAATTGTCTTGAAAAATAAATCTCAACAACTTGACAAATAGTCTAAAATACTAACAAATCAGAGAAATGCTTTTATTATGTTTTACCACAAGGGGGCAATATTTGCCATCAAAATTCAAAGTACTGCAAATATATATATATATATATATATATATATATATATATATATATATATATATATATATATATATATATATATTTGCTTCTTACAGAATATAAAATAGTTTAAATACTTATTGAGCTGATGAGTTCATTATAATAATATAATTATTTACATCAAAATGATTTCAGGGTAATCTGTTATTACCATATTAAGCCATAAGTCATATTAAGCACAAAAAATACTACTAATAATTCATAATTAAGCACTAATAATACTGTGAAATACTACAAACATCTTGTTTTGCAGAATGACAAATGAGAACAGCATGTTCTTCATATTTTTTTATGTCTGCATGGGTGACATATAACGAATGAATAATGAATAACGATTTCCTGCTGAGTGGAAGTCAGCATCGTGCACATTTTTTGCTTTTAAGAATGGCAAAGCAAAAAGGAAATATCGATACCAAATGTATTATGGAATACAGTTATGTGATGTTAAGTAGATGAATTTTAAAAGACCATAATCATTTTGTAATGTTGATTCTAAAGAGATTTGCATGGCATATTTTAATTAATAATCTAAAATCATCAGTGAGAGATTATGATGAATGGATCATATGAGCACTAAAAATGTTTAAAAATCCACACAGACAGAAAGGCCGAACACAACCCCCTGTCCATGTGTAATTTTAGATCGAATTAATTTGCATTAAGCAATAATATTGCTTTATTAGTGTAAAATTCATTTATCTTTTTAATGCATGAATTATAACATGGCCATGTTTCATGAAATCACAAAGACTTGACTACAATAAACAGCTAATTAATATTTAATTTCACTAGTAATTCTTGTGGATGGCACGGTGGCTTAGTGGTCAGCATGTTCTCCTCTCAGCGCTGGGGATTCCTGGTTCGAATCCCCATCTGGGTGCAGTTTCCATGTTCTCCCCATGTCCGCGTGGGTTTCCTCCGGGTTCTCCGGTTTCCTGCCACAGCCCAAAAACATGGATCAAGTCAATTGAATTCTCAAAATTACCCCATATAGAGTGTGTCTGTGTGAGTGAGTGTGTGCCCAGCGATGGATTGGCGCCCTGTCCTGGGTGTATCTGCCCAGCACCCGAGACGTTCTCCCCTGGATGGGCATGGGAAACCCCACCGCGACCCTAATAGAGGATAACGCGGAAGATAATAGATGGATAGTAATTCTTGTCCCAATCTGGGTGGAGTTTCCATGTTCTCCTCATGTCAGCATGGGTCTTATCATGGATTCAGGGTTTATTAAATGCTATAAATTGCCCCATAAAGTGTGTGTGTGTGAGTGAGTGTGCTAGATTGCCACCCTGTCCAATCTAGCACACTCTGCCCAGCACCTAAAACGTTCTCCCCACAACTTAACATGCAGATATAAAGTGTGTTTGGCAACCTGCACAGACATTCATTCATTCATTCATTCATTCATTCATTATCTCCCGCTTTATCCTCTATTAGGGTCGCGGTGGGGTTCCCCATGCCCATCCAGGGGAGAACATCTCGGGCGCCGGGCAGACAGACCCAGGACAGGGCGCCAATCCATCGCTGGGCACACACTCACTCACACATTCACACTCTATATGGGGCAATTTGGAGAACTCAATTAACTTGATCCATGTTTTTGGACTGTGGGAGGAAACCGGAGAACCCGGAGGAAACCCACGCGGGCAAGGGGAGAACATGGAAACTCCACCCAGATGGGGATTCGAACCGGGAATTCCTAGCACTGAGAGGAGAACGTGCTAACCACTAAGCCACCGTGCCGCCCCTGCACAGACATTTACACCTTAAATGTCAATTTTGAAGACTCCGATGGGAATGCCTCCTTTTTGTGTCGCTCCCCACCTCACCTGAAATTTCCACCCCGAAAAAGAATTTGAACATGTGATTAGCTGTCTTTGTACTATGCCTTTTATTGCTATTTTTATTTATATTGAATATAAGGTCATGCATTAAGATCACACATATGAGCTAAAAGTGTGGAATCGATATAATAGAGTTGTCAGATGAGTGGAACATGGTCAATTGGCAACTGGCAGTTACGGGTGAAACTGCCCCGCTGGGTGTGTGCTAATCCCACACTGTGCCGAACGGCTGGAACACTGTAACATGCTGCAGAATGCTGGAACGATCCACATCAGCGTCTCTGATGGAAGCTCGACAGCCCGAAGAGAGCCATTAACGCTGATGATTGACAAGTGTGCAATCTCTTAGATGCCACGTTTCATTTCCAGATGTTTTTTTTTTCTCGTTATCCTCTCGCATGTTAGTCTTAAAGCGGCATTCTTTTTTTTTTTTTTTTTTTTTTTTTATCTGAGCCATGCAGTGCACAATGGTTTCCTTCGATGCTTACGTTTCCGAAGGTTTTGACAACCATCTGTGCAGAACTGCGTTTTTTGTTTTTCCTCAAACCAACAATTAAGAGTTTTAGACTGGAGTTTTTAGTGCAGCACTCTTCAAGCACTTAGTTTATGTTAAGGCTCATCAAAACCAAACGCCATATGGATGGATGCACAGTTTACGGCTAACATATGTGCAAAAGTAACAATTAAGCGAAACTTTGGCTACAACTCTTATTTTTATCTCTGTTCTGCTGAATGTTTGTCTTCATTGGACATATATCCATTATAGTTTTGGACTTCAATAAAAATTTGACACCCTTATAACATTTATGGTCACTTTAGTTATATACTCATTCATTATCTCCCGCTTTATCCTCTATTAGGGTCGCGGTGGGGTTCCCCATGCCCATCCAGGGGAGAACGTCTCGGGCGCTCGGCAGATAGACCCAGGACAGGGCGCCAATCTATCGCTGGGCTCACACTCACTCACACAGACACACTCTATATGGGGCAATTTGGAGAATTCAATTGACTTGATCCATGTTTTTGGACTGTGGTAGGAAACCGGAGAACCCAGAGGAAACACACGCAGTCACAGGGAGAACATGGAAACTCCACCCAGATGGGAAGGAACATGCTAAACCACTAAGCCACCGTTCGAACTACTTTGGTTATATATTCAAATCCCTATGCCCATCGCTCGAGAGGACCCAGGACACGTGCTATCTATCGCTGGACACACTAAGCACAGACACACTCTATGCAATTTGGTTCAATTGACTATCCATGCTTTTGGAAAAAACTAGAACCCAGAGGAAACACACGCAGTCACAGGGAGAACATGGAAACTCCACCCAGATGGGGATTCGAACCGGAAATCCCTAGCGCTGAGAGGAGAACATGCTAACCACTAAGCCACCTACTTTGTCTACTTTGGTTATATATTTAAAACTAAAATAATATATCTGTTATCTTATTGGGCAGCACGGTGGCTTAGTGGTTAACATGTTCTCCTCTCAGCGCTAGGGATTCCTGGTTTCCATGTTCTCCCTGTGTCTGCGTGGGTTTCCTCCGGGTTCGCCGGTTTCCCTCCACAGTCCAAAAACATGGATCAAGTCGATTGAGTTCTCAAAATTGCCCCATATAGAGTGTGTCTGTGTGAATGAGTGTGTGCGCAGCGATAGATTGGCGCCCTGTTCTGGGTGTATCTGCCCAGCGCCCGAGACGTTCTCCCCTGGATGGGCATGGGGAACCCCACCGCGACCCTAATAGAGGATAAAGCGGAAGATAATGAATGAATGAGTCCAAAAACATGGATTCAAGGAAAAC
Source organism: Corydoras sp. C115 (assembly GCA_019802505.1). Lineage (NCBI taxonomy): Eukaryota > Metazoa > Chordata > Actinopteri > Siluriformes > Callichthyidae > Corydoras > Corydoras sp. C115. The sequence continues at coordinate 448,565 of JAFMOC010000402.1, read as the reverse complement.
TGAATGATCTAAATTGCCCCATATAGAGTGTGGCTGTATGTGTGTGTGTGAGTGTGTGCCCAGCGATAGATTGGCGCAGTGTCCCTGGTGTATCTGCCCAGAGCCCGAAACGTTCTCCCCTGGATGGGCATGTGGAACCCTTCCTCTACCCCTCCCCCACGACACTAGTTGAGGATCAGGTGGAAGATAATGAATTAATGAATGAACAAATGTAGGTTTTTTTTATTATTATTATTTAATATTATTTAGTCATATGGATCCACATATCCTTTTATTATAACTAAAGTACCTTTTCTTTGTAGTGCTTTCCTTTTGTAGCGTTTTGCTTTGCACAGCTGGGCTCATTTATTCCTTTAACATCCCCCAACCCCACCCCCACCCCAACACACACGCTTTTCTTTATACAGCATAGATGAAATAAATGAATAAATGAAAGCAAGGTCCTTTCAATCCTTCATTCATTTTCTAAGCCGTTTGTTCTGATCAGAGTTCTGGGGGTGGCTGGAGCCCATCCAAGCTAAACTTTATATATATATATATATATATATATATATATATATATAGAGCCCAGCGATAGATTGGCGCCCTGTCCTGGGTGTATCTGTCCAGCGCCCGAAACGTTCTCCCCTGGATGGGCATGGGGAACCCCACTGTGACCCTAATAGAGGATAAAGCGGAAGATAATGAATGAATGAATATATATATATATATATATATATATATATATATATATATATATATATATATATATATATATATTTTACATTTAGTCATGAGAACATCCTCCCACAGTCCAAAAACATGGATCAAGTCAATTGAATTCTCAAAATTGCCCCCTATAGAGTGTGTCTGTGTGAGTGAGTGTGTGCCCAGCGATGGACTGGCGCACTGTCCTGGGTCTATCTGCCCAGCGCCCGAGATGTTCTCCCCTGGATGGGCATGGGGAACCCCACCGTGACCCTATTAGAGGATAAAGCGGGAGATAATGAATTAATGAATTAATGAATGAATATATATATATATATATATATATATATATATATATATATATATATATATATATTTACATTTAGTCATGAGAACATATATAAATATTTATATATAATTTTTGACTTGATGGGCTCCTCCTTCTCTTTGAAAAGACAGAAAAACACCCAGCCGGGTTTCGAAAAGCACCTCCGTTGCTGACAAAAAAACTTTTTTTTGCATAATTATTTAAATTTACATTAAATATCTACAGGTGTGGACCAAGGATCTCATGGAAAGACACAATAGATGCAAAAGAATATAAGGAGAATGTTTGCCCCTCAGTGTTCGAATCCCAGTTTGGGTGAAGTTTACATGTTCTTCCCGTGTCCTCATGGCTTTTCTCCAGTGTCCTCCCACAAACGTGAATTCAAGGTAAACTGGCTGCTCTGAATTGCCTCTATCTAAAATGCCCCTACATAGTATGTGTCTGTGTGTGAATAAGCGATGGATTGGCACCATATCCTGAGTGGATATGCCCAGCTCCCAAAATGTTCTCCCCTAATGTTCTCATACTAACCACTAAGGCAGCGTGCCACCCAATTGTATTCCATTCTTTGTTTTATTGCATTTGTAAACAAAAAGAAGTTATAAGTCAGTTTCCGGATGTTAATCCCATGCGCATGTGCAATTTTGCCCAAAGTTCTTGCTGATACAGTGGCTGTGACATTCTAATTGTCTCTCTTATCTGCAGATATTCAAGAAACCGAATCTGTGTTTCGGGGGTAAAATGGCCATTTCTGATCAGTGATGTCTCGGAGGAGCTGTTTAGGAATTCACAGCATTTTTTTTTTTTTTATTTGATCTAATCACGGCATCAAAAATATTCATGACACACAATGATATCTTGCAGCAGCAGGCTGACAGCCATTAAGCAGAAACATGGGTAATTTATTAACACTTATCTGGACCTGAAAAGGCCTTTCACTTCTGGAAAGAAAAGCAGAAAATAGTTTTAGGTGATACCAAATGATTTATGGTCAGTTCTTCTTTTTCTTTATTTGCAAAGATGGCTTTAATTAAAATGTAATTTTTTTTTTTCCGCCCAGGAAGACTCGGCCCATGCCAAACGAAGTGTTATCACGTTATGTTATGATTAAGGTGGACATTACAATATTATAATGTACATAATTTATTATACATAATAATGAATATTTCGCTTCCAGTGTTTATCAGTATATGGTTTTATTTGCCACTATTGTTATCCCGGGAGATTAATTATTTGCCTGAATACCTAATGCTCTGGAAACCAGTAAAAACAAAGACCCGGGTTTATTATATAATGTCTGAATTTACTGAGTAGTAAATCTTGTGGTTTTAAACTTTTTTCATTCATTTTCATTTATTCATTATCTTCGGCTTAATCCTCTACTAGGGTCAGGGGGTGGGAAGTGGGGGGGGGTTCCCCATGCCCATCCAGGCGAGAACGTTTCAGTCGCTGGGCAGATACACCCAGGACAGGACGCCAATCTATCGCTGGACACACACTCACTCACACAGACACACACTATATAGGGCAATTAACCTTGATCCATGTTTGTGGACTGTGGGAGAAAACCCACAGGGAGAACATGCACTGAGCGGCCACCGTGCAGCCAGATGTTAAACCTAAATATCAAAAAAAGGTCACTATTAATAACATTTTGTTGTGTTATCTGAGATTTAAAGTGAATTAAAATAACATTAGATTTAGCCTTTGAGTGACCACGCCCACAGTTTATCCAAACTATGTAATTGGAGCTGAAAACCGTCATGTTCACATTGTTTTTTTGTCATTCCATCCATCCATTATCTTCTGCTTTATCCTCTATTAGGGTCGCCCCAGGAGCATCCAGGGGAGAACGTCTCGGGCGCTGGGCAGAAAAGTGTTGTTTATTGGAAAAGCCATAAGACAAATCAAAACTTACACTTTTGTTAGTATTATGTATTATGTATTATGTTTCTGTTCACGGTGGCTTAGTGGTTAGCATGTTCTCCTCTCAGCACTAGGGATTCCTGGTTCGAATCCCCATCTGGGTGGAGTTTCCATGTTCTCCCCGGGTCTGCGTGGGTTTCCTCCGGGTTCTCCGGTTTCCTCCCACAGTCAAAAACATGGATCAAGTCAATTGAATTCTCAAAATTGCCCCATATAGAGTGCGTCTGTGTGAGTGAGTGTGTGCCCAGCGATAGATTGGCGCCCTGTCCTGGGTGTATCTGCCCAGCGCCCGAAACGTTCTCCCCTGGATGGGCATGGGGAACCCCACCGTGACCCTAATAGAGGATAAAGCGGGAGATAATGAATAAATGAATGAATGAATGTTTCTGTAAAGTAAGAAAAACACAATCGTGAAAGTTATCGTGAACATTAACATTAAACATTAACATTAAGACATTTTCTAAAAATCCATCCATTATCTTCCACTTTATCCTCTATTAGGGTCGCGGGGGGGTTCCCCCATGCCCATCCAGGGGAGAATGTCTCGGGCGCTGGGCAGATAAAACCAGGACAGGGCACCAATCTATCACTGGGCACACTCACTCACACAGACACACTCTATATGGGGCAATTTGGAGAACTCTATTCTACTTGATCCATGTTTTTGGACTGTGGGAGGAAACCGGAGAACCAGGAGGAAACCCACTCGGACACGGGGAGAACATGGAAACTGGATTCGAACTGGGAATCCCTAGCGCTGAGAGGAGAACATGCTAACCACTAAGACACCGTGCCGCCCTTTTTTGTCATTCCACTCTTCTTAACTAGATTTAAAGGCTGTTTGTCTAAACCCAATAATCAGGTGTTGCCAAACTTTTGGTTCTATGATGTATCATAATTCTGGCTTGATAAGGATTATCACAGAGATAAAGGGGATAGGTTTAGAATATTACTCTGTTAGTTCTTGGCTGCCCTCGGGTTCTGATCTGAGCCTGGATAAGCTCCCAGTAAATCAATACGAGCATGTAAAGGTTAACACGGTTCCACTGAGCAGAGTCGGAACCATTTAAATGCATTTTATTCCGAAGAAAAAAAGGAAACAGCCCACCTTAGAACCGCATTTACACGTTTGAATTCTCCCTCTTTTTTTGAAGTTTCTAATCCTGCAATTAGTGTAAATCAAATTTGGGAAGAGCCATAAAGTAAGAATGTTTTTCATGAACAGAATGTTTTTTTTCACCGACAAGCCTGTAAAAGTCAGTTCTGACACAAATGCTTAAAAACAATTACACCAATGTCATCGGTGTAATTACAGAGACTAATTACTGTCGTTGCTAAGCAAACAGCTTAGGGAGCATGCACCCGCACGCCCACGTACACGAGTTAACCTTCAAAATGAAATGCCAAAGGAAAATAAAAGGATTCCTAATGAAGCTTCTACTCTGTGATCCCTCCTTTATTTCAACGTTGTGCTTACCTTCGGAATTCCACTGCAGGTTAATCGCAGTGCTACAGCATTCAAGGACGTCTGAGACAATTCGATGGAGCCTCTTGAGGACGGTTCAGAGGAGGTTTCTTCCCCGTGTTGCCGTGAATTTACGCCCGTAAACACAGAAGGTTGCATTTTTATATGGATTGGTAAATGTGAGGTGATAAAGTATTTCTTTACAAACAGGAATAAGTCTTTTGGATTGGACTGAAAAATGTTGTTTATTGGAAAAGCCTTTAAGACAAAGCGAAACTTACACTTTTGTTAGTATTGTGTTTCTGTAAAGTAAGAAAAAGGCTAATTCAGCCAACAGGCAGGTTGCTTGTTTCGGTGCAAAAATGCTGACTATTAATAAATTACATTCTGTCATAGAAAAAAATAGTTATCGTGAACATTAATATTAAACATTAACATTAAGACATTTTCTCAAAATCCATCCATCCATTATCTTCTGCTTTATCTTATGTTAGGGTCACGGGGGGGTTCCCCATGTCCATCCAGGGGAGAACGTTTCGGGCGCTGGGCAGATACACCCAGGACAGGACGCCAATCTATCGCTGGGCACACACTCACACAGACACACCCTATATGGGGCAATTTGGAGAACTCAATTGACTTGATCCATGTTTTTGGACTGTGGGAGGAAAACGGAGAACCCGGAGGAAACTCCCGCGGACACGGGGAGAACATGGAAATTCCACCCAGATTGGGATTTGAACCTGCATCCCCAGCGCTGAGAGGTGAACGTGCTAACCACTAAGCCACCGTGCCACCCATTTTCTAAAAATGTAATTAATAATTTTTACTTATTATCTTTCACTTAGGCGGCACGGTGGCTTAGTGGTTAGCACGTTCTCCTCTAGGGATTCCCGGTTCGAATCCCCATCTGGGTGGAGTTTCCATGTTCTCCCCGTGTCTGCGTGGGTTTCCTCCGGGTTCTCCGGTTTCCTCCCACAGTCCAAAAACATGGATCAAGTCAACTGTATTCTCAAAATTGCCCCATATATAGTGTGTCTGTGTGAGTGAGTGTGTGCCCAGCGATGGATTGGCGCCATGGGGAACCCCACTGCAACCCTAATAGAGGATAAAGCGGGAGATAATGAATGAATGAATCCACTTAATTCTCTACTAGGATCACAGGAGAACGTTTCGGGCTCTGGAGCGATATGCCCCGGACAGGGTGCCAACATATTGCTGGGCACACTCACACACACACAAACACACTCTATATGGGGCAATTTGGAGCATTCAATTTACCTTGAATCCATGTTATTGGACTGTGGGAGGAAAACGGAGAACCCGGAGGAAACACACGCCGACACAGAGAGAACATGGAAACTCCACCCAGATTAGGATTCGAACCTGCATCCCCAGCGCTGAGAGGAGAACATGCTAACCACTAACCACTGGGCCGCCCCATATATATGGTTTTTTTTTTTAATTAGAAGATTGAATTTTAACATTCTCTTCTCAGCGCTGGGGATCCAGGTTTCAATCCCAAACTGGGTGGAGTTTCCATGTTCTCCCTGTGACCTCGTGGGTTTCCTCCGGGTTCTCTGGTTTCCTCCCACAGTCCAAAAACATGGATCAAAACATGGATCATGTGTGTTTGTGATGTGTGAGTGAGTGTGTGCCCAGTGATAGATTAGCATACTGTCCTGGGTGTATCTGCCCAGGGTCCAAACGTTCTCCTCTTAATGGGCATGGGGAACCAACCCTAGTAGAAGATTAAGCAGAAGATAATGATGGACAGATGGATGTTTCAATGCTCTACAAAATACTTCTTGTTCATCCTTCAGTCTTTTATTACACTCATCCATCTTTTCATAAACCATTCCTCTTTTTTATCACATCTACTCCCATCTATCACAAGAGATGAAAGTTAAAGTTCAACTCTAGGCCAGGCCACTGTGTCCTCTTCCTCCCTGACGGCACCTTATTGATGCCTCGCTGTGCGTTACGATGGCAGAACTTCAGCGAAGCCCATTAAACAGCTCATGCTTTCAGTTCCGTGTTTTATTGTTGATTTTTCGGGTTCCAGATTGGAGCAACTCGTGAAACTCCTGTAATTATAACCCACATCCATTTGTCTTCTGACAAGCGGATTCCTCGCTGACCTTTCGAGACTAGAATTCTATGCATCTGATGCCAGGCTGAGACGCTGCCCGAGACGTCTCTGTGTACAGTGGATGGTAATTATGGATATTTTTATTTGATAATCCGAGCTGCCATCCCATAGGGAGCTAATTAGACAGCAGGAGCATTCATTAAGCGTGCACCTGTCTCGGGAAGATAATGAGGTGCACAAAGTTCATCAGAGCTGAAAATGTCATGAACAGCAGCTTAGATTCATCAGGGTACCTTATTGTTGATCAGATTCTTCATACATTTCAGATGGTTTAAGCATTCGTGCTAAGCTCTAAACTGCCTTAAATTCATGCTTATTATATATATATATATATATATATATATATATATATATATATATATATATATATATATATATATATACAAAGCAAAGTTTAGAGTGCACAAAGCAAATACATATATATATATACAAAGCAAAGTTTAGAGTATACAAAGCAAAGTTTACAATGATCTATATATGGTTTTCATAGGCACGGTGGCTTAGTGGTTGGCATGTTCTCCTCTCAGCACTAGGGATTCCCGGTTTGAATCCCAATCTGGGTGGAGTTTCCATGTTCTCCCCGTGTCCGCGTGGGTTTCCTCCGGGTTCTCCGGTTTCCTCCCACAGTCCAAAAACATGGATCAAGTCAATTGAATTCTCCAAATTGCCCCATATAGAGTATGTCTGTGTGAGTGAGTGTGTGCCCAGCGATGGATTGGCGCCCTGTCCTGGGTCTATCTGCCCAGCGCCCGAGACGTTCTCCCCTGGATGGGCATGGGGAACCCCCCCCCCCCCCCCCCCCCCGCGACCCTAATAGAGGATAAAGCGGGTGATAATGAATGAATGAATATATATATGTATGGATCAAGGTCAATTAAATTCTCCAAATTGCCCCATATACAGTGTGTCTGTGTGAGTGAGTGAGTGTGTCCAGTGATAGATTGGTGCCCTGTCCTGGGTGTATCTGCCCAGTGCCCAAAACATTCTTTATATAGCACTTTTTACAACAGTACATTGTCACAAAGCAGCTTTACAGAATGAAAAGCCTTTAAACCCCCAAAGAGCAAGCCGAAGCGACAGTGGCAAGAAAAAACTCCCTTTTATGTTGTTATTTAAGGAAGAAACCTTGGGAGGACCAAGACTCAGTGGTGGACTCATCCTCCTTGAGCGTCCAGGCAGCGACAACAGTGTAGGACAGCTATGTACAGATATTAAACAAATGGAAAAACTAACAACTGGTAAACTATATGTGAATCCATTAAGGGGATTCTGCAGGACCGCCAGTCCAATTGATATTCAGGTTCCATCCAGTATTCGTCAGCAGAGCCATGGATGAAGTTCTCCAGGAAGCCGGTCACACCTCAAAAGAAACAGACAAGGAAGGCAGTTAGAGCTAATAATAAAGCACAGCATTTAATTAATACGTAATTGATTGACACAGTGCAGCCTGTGACTCCGGCATCACTGACTAGAGCAGCAGAACTAAAAGAGGCAGATACATAATTCTCCCCTGGATGGGCATGGGGAACCGGCCTGCAACCCTAATAGAGGATTGTAGCTTCCTCAGATTCAAAGTCGACAGCACAAATATTCTTTCCAATACTGATTAGGTTTATTCTTGAGTATGCACCTTAACTTTGTACGTAATCTTACACCCAACCGTAAGAACTGTAACATAAATCAAATAAACAATTATACAATGAACAATTTACATATTGTAGACTATTAATCTTAAGACTGATCCTTTGTTGGTTTTATCACACGAATTTACATCTTGATTTAGAACCGTAGTTACATATCAATTCACTCTAATGCTAGAAAAGGTAATAAACATAATTAGTATATTAACAGAACACAAACCTCATTGGCTGCATGAAATATCTAAGGAGAGCTATGGTCACGTTGTACTCTGGTGGTCTTATCTTTCCGAATGACTCTTTGGAACTAACTTTGGAACCTTTGTAACGTGGTAACCGCGGTAATTAGCAGTGTAACCATGGAAATTAACATTGTCAATGTTCTTAGAAGAGCAGAAGTTCTATCCACAAGTTCCATTATACACTATTATACAATTCTACAAACTCTAAACCAACCAAGAATACAAACTGCCCAAGTAGGCAGTTACAAGGATGAAGCGGAAGATAATGGATGGATGGATGAAATTCCTTTTCTTAAAAGGTATACTGTATAGTGGAAAGTAGACATTAACTATCTTCCCAAAAGTCAGTTTTTTACTGATTTTGACAAAGTAAATAGCAGTTTTTGGAATTGTTTTTCAGATGCCCATGTGACAGCGCTTTGAACACGGTGTTACATCTTGTTAAATCGATCCCAGCTTTAACTGGACCAGTCTGTGGCACTCGCAGCCTCCACTCACTGCAGAAAAGGGAGGTGAGGACGCAGACGAATGCATTTGCTTGTTCTTGGAAAGTCTCCGGGTTAAAGAGTGACACCATTCTCCTCCTCAGTGATTACTGCAGAATAGCAGGCGCAGAGAGAAGCGGCTGTGTTTTCCTGCGATTAGAGGGCTGACCCCTGAAGGCGTCAATTAACGCAACCGCGTGTTAAGTTAACAATTTTCATACAACTTTGGATCCTGAATAAATTACGCACCGATTCCGAGCCGTGCCAGGCTTTTTGCTCTGTGGCTGACCTGCTAATAAGTGCATTAATGAACATTTTAAGGCTTTATGTTAACTTGGGTAATTAACATCAATTAAACAGCCAATAAATATAGCAGTTTTTTGAAGAGTGATTACATCAGTGTAATTATTGTGTGCCTTATTTACATATGAATCAAAAATCGATATATATTATTAATTAATAAACATGTTTTATTCATTTACAACATATAATTAAGCCTGATCTGTTGAATAGCCTCTGATCCTAAAGTTGCATTTCAAGATTTTCCTAATTTAAGACAGTTTTAAGATTAGAGTGAGTGTGTGTCTGTGTGAGTGTGTGCCCAGCAATGGATTGCAATGGTATCCTGTCCTGTCCTGGGTGTATCTGTCCAACGCCCGAGACGTTCTCCTCTGGATGGGCATGGGGAACCACCCCCCCCGCGCCCCCCCACCGCGACCCTAATAGAAGATAAAGCGGAAGATAATGGATGGATATTTCTGCTCTCCATCAAAATGTTCATATCAAAATCTGACAAATTTGAAATATGAACATGGTCCAAAAAAACATATTGCCAGGTTCATTCATTCATTCATTGTCTCCCGCTTTATCCTCTATTAGGGTCGCGGTGGGGTTCCCCATGCCCATCCAGGGGAGAACGTCTCGGGCGCTGGGCAGATAGATCCAGGACAGGGCGCCAATCCATCGCTGGGTACACACTCACTCACACAAACACACTCTATATGGGGCAATTTTGAGAATTCAATTGACTTGATCCATGTGGACTGTGGGAGGAAACCGGAGAACCCGGAGGAAACCCACGCAGACATGGGGAGAACATGGAAACTCCACCCAGATGGGGATTCGAACCGGGAATCCCTAGCGCTGAGAGGCAAACGTGCTAACCACTAAGCCACCGTGCCGCCTATTGCCAGGTTATTAATAACAATAATAATAGATCAATGTCAAATAATCCCACGGGCCAGATAGAATTGTTTTATGGGTTATATATGGCCCGCGGGCCTTGGGTATGACACCTATGATCTAGGGCAGGGGTGCTCAATACGTCGATCGCGATCGAAGGGGTGTTCGGTCGGTCGCGATGGAGGTTTGAAAAATAAATCACGTATCAGCGTTTTTTTACAGCACAGTATCAGAAGCACTTAAACACACGCGCACACGCATTTTAACACACAATGTGATTCGTTCTGAATCGCGATCTCATCTGAATCGTCTGCCCCCTCCCTCTCGCGCTGTTCCAAAAACCACGTGGCCTCGAGAATCATCTACATTAGATAGTTTATGTTTGTGTTTTTGCACTTTGTTTGACTGACAAGACGAGGGAAGCTCAAAAAGAACTAAAGTACCACTTTCATTTAGAGTGGGGGGAGGAATATTTTTTTGCAATGTCAAACTGAAAATGCCTTTGCTTGACTTGCCAAGTAGCCATTGCATTTACATTTACATTTACATTTAGTCATTTAACAGACGCTTTTATCCAAAGCGACTTACAAATGAGAACACCACAAGTCAGAAGCCATGGAGAAAACCAATTATACTGTAAGTTCATCAAACCTGATTGTTATTCGAAGCTGCGCCACGCCCCCCCCCCTTTTTTATTTTATTTTATTTTTTTTTTATAACAGGTATTTGTTAAATAGATGCGTCTTAAGTAGTTTCTTAAAACTGTTTAGAGATTCTGCCTTACGGACAGAGTTGGGAAGATCGTTCCACCATTTTGCAGTGGTGAACGCCACAGAATGAGAATGAGCTCCTCGGTGAGGTGGAATCGCCAGGCGACAATCCTCACTGGAGCGAAGTGAACGAGTCGGAGTGTATTTTGAAAAGATAGAGTGAATGTAAGAGGGGGAAGATCCAGAAATGGTTCTGTATGCCAGAGTCAGCGACTTGTACTGAATGCGAGCAGCTACAGGAAGCCAATGGAGGGAAGTGAGTAATGGAGTGACATGAGTTCGCTTGGGCTGGTTAAACACGAGTCGGGCTGCAGAGTTTTGAATTAGTTGAAGAGGTCTGATGGTGGAAGTTGGGATACCGGCAAGTATGTAAGTGCATTACAATAATCAAGCCGGGATAAGACTAGGGCTTGAACAAGCAGTTGGGTAGCATGTTCAGTCAGAAAGGGTCTGATCTTCCTTATGTTATAAAGAAGGAATCTACAAGAACGGGCGGTTTTGATCACATGATCAGAGAGTTTAAGGTGGGAGTCTATAGTGAACCCAAGGTTCCGGACCGAATCAGTTGGGGAGATTGTGGAGCCATCAATTTGGAAGGTCAGGTTGTGATGGATTGAGGGTTTAGCAGGGATAATGAGAAGCTCTGTTTTTTCTAAGTTTAATTTGAGATGACGGGCCTTCATCCAGACAGATATGTCGGAGAGGCATGCAGATACCCGATTTGAGATGGTGGTGTCATCAGGGGCAAAAGACAGATGAAGTTGAGTGTCATCAGCATAGCAGTGGTAAGAGAAACCATGCGCCTGGATGACTGTGCATTTCCATTGTGTTTGGTCGTTTGGGTTTACTAAAAGCAAGTCTGAAGCCGTCTTTTCTATGCTGATTCGACAATACTAACATTCATCTATCCATCCATTATCTTCCGCTTTATCCTCTATTAGGGTCCCCATCCAGGGGAGAGCGTTTCAGGCGCTGGGCAGATACACCCCGGAAACTCACACACTCTCACACACACACTCTATATGGTGCAATTTGGAGAATTCAGTCGACTTGTTAGTTTTTCCATTTGTTTAATATCTGTACATTAGTGTCCTACACTGTTGTTGCTGCCTGGCCGCTCAAGGAGGATGAGTCCCCCACTGAGTCTTGGTCCTCACAAGGTTTCTTCCTTAAATAACAACATAAAGGGAGTTTTTTCTTGCCACTGTCGCTTCGGCTTGCTCTTTGGGGGTTTAAAGGCTTTTTATTCTGTAAAGCTGCTTTGTGACAATGTACTGTTGTAAAAAGCGCTATATAAATAAATTACTTGAACTTGAACTTGACTTGATGCATGTTTTTGGACCGTGGACGAGAACCGGAGAACCCGGAGGAAACCCACGCGGACACGGGGAGAACATGCAAACTCCACCCAGATTGGGATTCAAACCGGGAATTTCTAACACTGAGAGGTGAACGTGCTAACCACTAAGCCAACGTGCCCCCCCCCCCCCCAATACTAACATGATGTTTGTAAACAGGTTTCAATATAAAAGCCTAAAAAAATGATTAACCCTGGTAGATCTCGATGACCTGTCCAATGGAAAAATCGATCTCGGGCCAGAAAAGTGTGGGCACCCCTGATCTAGGGTCTGTATTTATGTTTTCATTGTTACCTACAGTGCCCAGCGATGGATTGGCGCCCTGTCCTGGGTCTATCTGCCCAGCGCCTGAGACGTTCTCCCCTGGATGGGCATGGGGAACCCCACCGCGACCCTAATAGAGGATAAAGCGGGAGATAATGAATGAATGAATTGTTACCTACAGTATGTTCAGCACTTTCTTTCACCTTTTGCTGTTTTTAATGTGCTTTATAAACAATGCTGAGTTGAGTTGAGTTGAGTTGAACATGTTCTTTTGTTGAAGCAAGAAGCCAAGCAGCAGGTCTAAAAGGCGAAGCGATGTGTAGAATGATCTTCATATAGACTGCTTACAATAACATAAGACAGTAAACTAATTATAACTACTAATTCTCAAGGAATTGAACATTGATTTAGTAAAGATTATAATTCAAATGCGCCAAACATTAACAAAAAAACAAAGTAAACGATTAGCAATGGAAGTGATGAAAAGCAATACAATGTGTACATTTAAGGCAGAGGATGCAGAAGGGAAAGATTTTGGACCCGCGGGACTCTTTCCCTTTTCATCAGCCCCCGTTTTCAAGGCCGTGCAGTAATTTCATGGCTCGTTGAGGGTAAGAAAAAAAAATCTCTGCAGTTCCCTTTTCACCTGGGGCCTTTTAATAAAGTTATTAATCCAGCAAACATGAAGTCAGCTCTGTCAGGGCGAGGTGCATAATTCAATCCGCTTGTCTGTATCCCTTCAATACCAAAACAAACTGTGAAAGTTCTCATTTGAAACCGACTTCAGTCGAATAGAGAGACTTAGTATGTTCCTTCACAAGAAAGTGAATTTTTGATTATAATTTGATGATGTTTTTTATTATATTTGTGAATGTTATTCGCTTAAAACCAGCAATAAATGCCTCTCAGCCAACTTGTTAGGTATCTGCAGAGCTGTAAATGATGGGAATGGACGTTTTGATGAATTTATGAAATATCCTAGTTAATAAAATACATTTTTACCAAATTAAATCAATTGAGTCGTGATTATTTTAGTGCCTATGATATATCCAAAAAATGATTAGGACATCAAAGTTACTGTAGTTGTACAAATTGGCGACGACCATCATATGATGTGTTTTCATTAGATAACAGACAGGTGTGTGTGAGAGTGTTTTGCCAATTACTGTTTTTTTTTTTTTTTTTTTTTTAATCAAATACACTAAAAAAGTAACTTCAAACATATCTGTCTGTTTGAATGCCCGAGGCAACCAAAAAAACGGATCGCTCTGGACTCGTCTCATCCAATTTCACGCCATAATTGCATCAGATATTCACTAGACGTGTGATGAGGTGATGCTGAGCAGGTCCAGCACGAAGGCCAGCCAAGGCTTTACATTTCATCTCAGCAGCACTTTGGCATGGCACGCAGGCTGAGAATATATCAAATGATATATTTTTGATTATGTTTTTCAGCTCACATGAGCAGAAGTGTTATTTCCAACTTTAGCATGTCACACGCAGGACTGACCACGTCTTATTCACCTCAGTGACTCCTACTGTCACACTGTTGTAGCACCAACAGAATAAAAAGCCTGGGTGTTGTCTGTAAAAACCATAAATGTCATGGAGAGTTTGTCAAGGTGTGACCGGCTTCCTGGAGGTGTAGTCAGATCTTCATCCATGGCTCTGCCGACGAATACTGGATGGAACTGAATATTAATTGGATGGCGGTCCTGCAGGACGCCCCCTAATGGACTCACATATAGTTTTCCAGTTGTTAGTTTTTCAATTTGTTAAATATCTGTACATTAGCTGTCCTACACTGTTGTTGTTGCCTGGCCGCTCAAGGAGGATGAGTCCTCCACTGAGTCTTGGTCCTCACAAGGTTTCTTCCTTAAATAACAACATAAAAGGGAGTTTTTTCTTGCCACTGTCGCTTCGGCTTGCTCTTTGGGGGTTTAAAGGCTTTTCATTCTGTAAAGCTGCTTTGTGACAATGTACTGTTGTAAAAAGCACTATATAAATAAATAACTTGAAGTTGAACTTGAACTTGTGAAGCAGGTCCTTTTAGACTTTTATATGAAGTATGTTGGAGAAAATGCAAATCATTTACTAATTTTTTATGACATACATACATTCATTCATTCATTCATTCATTCATTCATCAACTAGGGTCACGGGGGGTTGGGGTTTGGGGAGCGCTGGGGAGGTTCGAATCCCAATCTGGGTGGAGTTTCCATTTTCTCCCTGTGTCCGTGTGGGTTTCCTCCGGGTTCCTCCCACAGTCTAAAAACATGAATGCAAGATGAATTGGCTGCTCTACATTGCCCCTATATTGTGTGGGTCAAGGTAAATTGAATGCTCTAAATTGCCCCATATAGAGTGTATTTGAAACTTGGCACAATTGTTCATTGTCGATGACAACATATGAATCAATAAAAATGTACCAATTAATTAACCAATTAATGGTAATTCATTAATTTAGTTTTTGCCCATTTTCTACTTCACAGGCAGAATTAATTTAGGATAAAGTCATTTAACATGATATAGGGGTGTTTTTTAAAAAAAAGTATATTTTTTAATATTTTGAAAATATATAAATATATTTTGCTTTTTATATGAAATTTCGGGCGGCACGGTGGCTTAGTGGTTAGCACGTTCGCCTCTCAGCACTAGGGATTCCAGGTTCGAATCCCAATCTGGGTGGAGTTTCCATGTTCTCCACCCAGTTCTCCACCCCGTGTCTCCATGGGTTTCCGCCGGGTTCTCCGGTTTCCTCCCACAGTCCAAAAACATGGGTCGTCAATTGAATTCTCCAAATTGCCCCATATAGAGTGTGTCTGTGTGTGTGTCTGTGTGACTGAGTGTGCCCAGTTTAGATTGGTGCCCTGTCCTGGGTGTATCTGCCCAGCGCCCTGAAACGTTCTCCCCTGGATGGGCATGAGGAACCGCCCCCCCTGCCCCCGGGACCCTATTAGAGGATAAAGCTGAAGATATTGGATAGATGGATATTTTATATATAAATTTTTTTTTTTCATTCATTCATTATCTTCCGCTTTATCCTCTATTAGGGTCGCGGTGGGGTTCCCCATGCCCTTCCAGGGGAGAACATCTCGGGCAGATAGACCCAGGACAGGATGCCAATCCATCGCTGGGCACACACTCACTCACACAGACACACTCTATATGGGGCAATTTGGAGAATTCAATTGACTTGATCCATGTTTTTGGACTGTGGGAGGAAACCGGAGAACCCGGAGGAAACCCACGCAGACACACGGAGAACATGGAGACTCCACCCAGATGGGGATTCGAACCACTAAGCAACCGTGCCGCCATTAAATATAAATATATTTTGTATATTGTGCTTGTTATATGAAATTTCGTACTTAGTGGTTAGCATGTTCTCCTCCCAGCACTCCAGGTTCGAATCCCAATCTGGTTGTTTCCATGTTCTCCCCGTGTCCGTGTGGGTTTCCTACGGGATCGAGGGTAAGATAAAGTAGAGGATAAAGCAGAAGATGGATGGATATGACATTTCAGCTATTCTTATTTCCACCCCTCGAAGCTGATGCTTAACTGAAGGGTTGGAGGCAGAATGGGAGGCGTGTACATACTTTTGGACGGGGAGCGCGTGCAGAAGGGGGCGGAGTCTGTGATGGTTACACCTGGCAGCGCGCTCCGGCGGAGGACGCGGCGCGTCGCGGTGGCAGTGCGCGAAGTTTGAGGGATCGACAAGATCTGCCGCTTCGTTGGCTTCGTTGGCTTCGTTGGCTTGTTCGGTTGTTCGGCTCTCCGCGCTCCGGGGCTTTGGATGCTTTCAGGAGGGCAGCAGGTTTTGTGGATGCCGCGATGTCCCGGAGGAAGCAGAGCAACCCGCGCCAGTTCCGCCGCTGCGCCGCCGCGCCGCCGTCAATCACAGCAGGTTCACTCTCATCTCTCTCTTCTTGGCTGGAGTGCAGGATGCTCCGGTGCTTTCCAAGCTTGCTTTCTATCAGTTAGATGTTTTAGACAGCGACACACACACACACACACACACACACACACACACACACACACGAACTTAAGTTTGTGGCACACTTTAAACTGTGCAGGTGTAAACAGAATTCCCTTTGCTTTACAAATAGCTTCAAAAGAATGATTGACAGATCCTTAATATATATATATAGGTATATATATATATATATATATATATATATATATATATATATATATGATTATATATATACATATATATATTAATATATATATATATATATATATATTCATTCATTATCTCCCGCTTTATCCTCTATTAGGGTCGCGGTGGGGTTTCCCATGCCCATCCAGGGGAGAACGTCTCGGGCGCTGGGCAGATAGACCCAGGACAGGGCGCCAATCCATCACTGGGCACACACTCACTCACACAAACACTCTATATGGGGCAATTTTGAGAATTCAATTGACTTGATCCATGTTTTTGGACTGTGGGAGGAAACCGGAGAACCCGGAGGAAACCCACGCAGACACGGGGAGAACATGGAAACTCCACCCAGATGGGGATTCGAACCGGGAATCCCTAGCGCTGAGAGGCGAACGTGCTAACCACTAAGCCACCGTGCCGCCCATATATATATATATATATATATATATATATATATATATATATATATATGTATATGTATATATATATATATATATATATATATATATATATATAGATAGATAGATAGATAGATAGATAGATAGCCATCATATCGTCCGCTGTATAAGATACACCAGGGCAGGGCGCCAATCGAACGCTGGGCACATTCACTCAGCCAGACACACACACTCACACTCTATATGGGGCAATTAGGAGAATTCAATTGACCTTGATCCATGTTTTTGGACTGTGGGAGGAAACCGGAGAACCCGGAGGAAACCCACGCGGACACGGGGAGAACATGGAAACTCAACCCAGTTTGGGATTCGAACCGGGAATCCCTAGCGCTGAGAGGAGAACATGCTAACCACTAAGCCACCGTGCCGCCCTATATATATATAGGGGTCTTACACCTTTAACTACGTGTTTATAACGTAATAAAACATTACATTTAATGTATTCTAAATACATATTTGAGGATGTAAATCTCAGGGGAAACATAAACGAAACGGGTTAAATTACTGCTTGAAGAGAGTAAAAGACAAAACTAATAGTAAAAGATATTAAGGTGCTCAGTCCAAGCATTTTCAGGTGAATAAATTCTTAGTTCTGAGTAACGTCGGTGTTACATATTTACAAAGAGAACTATTTTTATAAGTACACAAATACTTTGGATATTCGTGTACAGTTCAGATCAATTTATAAATACCTTCAAAATAACATTACTGATTTATTGTGTAGAGCTTGTTCTGGATTTTTTCCCCCTCCAGTCTTACAGCTTTTTACATTTTATGCTGAATTGCTTCAATAGGACTCTTGAATCAGTTTAAGTGCAGATGTGCCTGTGCGAACTGCTGAGTGTTCAAAGGCATGTTAATGTGGATTTGTAGAATTGCTTTACTTGTGCAATTATTGATATCTTGAGGATATTCACATGTAGAGGCTGTTGAATAATCAAGGTTGCTTTTTCAGAAATTAGCAAAACATTGTGTAAATACTAGAATGTTATGAAAATTACACACCATGCTTTATTCTTCCACAACAGACAGAATAAAGCATGGCAGTACATGGCAAAAGAAGACAGACAAATTATTTATTGGGCTATAAGGCTTAGGTTCGGGGTTTGTTTCCTGGCTGAGGTGAACAAACGTCCTTCCTGTGTGCAGTTTGCATGTCGTTCTTGTGCGCGAGTTCATTTTCTCTGATCTGGCTGACATTTGAACATGGGGACAGCAGGGGCATCCAAAAAAAATCCTGGAGAACATGTAAAGAACATGCAAAGTTCACACTACAAGGATTGAGGCCACTTGGGATTAAATCTGCATGGGGTGAGACAATGGCTCTGTGGACTGTTTAAACACTGAATAACTATCATAAAAGACGCTGAACTTATTCATTCATTCATTATTTTCCGCTTTATCCTATATTAGGGTCGCGGTGGGGTTCCCCATGCCCATCCAGGGGAGAACGTTTCGGGCGCTGGGCAGATACACCCAGGACAGGGCGCCAATCTATCGCTGGGCAAGACGCTGAACTGTTAAGAAAATCTGTTTAAGCAGATTAGAGGCAAAATTTATTTATTTATGAATAAATGCAGCATTAGTGTAAGCCTGGGGATATTATATATAAACTTTCTTTTAATTATTCCCCAATTACATTATAATTAAATTTCATGATGGAGTTACGTTGATTGACAGATCATTTTGACTTGCTCTGTGGAAAAACTGCAAATGGTTCTCATCTCATCTTATCTCATATTATTATCTTTCACTCAATCCTCTACTAGGGTTCTGGGGGGGGGTTCCCCATGCCCATCCAGGGGAGAATTTTTTGGGTGCTGAGCAGATACACCCAGGACAGGGCACCAATCTATTGCTGGCACACACTTATCATACTATATAGGGTTAAATTAGAAAGGGGCAATTTAGAGCAGCCAGTTCACCTTGCATTCTCGTTTATGGACTTCGGGAGGAAACTTATGAAAAACAAATTCAAAATCGAACGGGAATCGAACCTGGGTCCACAGCGCTGATAGGCGGGCGTGTTTAACACAAATGGTATATATGACATATTTAAAATATTATAAGGACTAATAAAATTAATAATATTTAATACAATTAAATATTATAATGGACTAATTGCCAAACTTTTTAGAACTAACTGCACCATTGAAATAACTATCTACCAGGGGTTAGATACCAAGCAAGTAACATCTTGATGGTTTCTACGTGACACGCAAAACTCACAACGAGGAGTTGACAGCTCGCTTAATCTCATTTAAATAAAGCTTCTTAAGCCACTTCGTGGTGATTGTAAATAGCATATAAAGTTCTGCAGGTTCCCAAAGAGTATGTCACTTTGGATAAAAGCGTCTGCCTAACAATTAAATGTAAAAGTGAGCATTTTAAATATCTTGGTAATCAAAGCAACAGTGTGGATTTGTATATATACATACAAATCCACATTTTTTTGGGTTAAAAAAAAAAAAAAAAAAAATAATAATAAAAAAAAAAAAAAAAAAAAAATATATATATATATATATATATATATATATATATATATATATATATATATATATATATATATATATACTATTATTATACTACATTGTAGCTGATTTTTTACTTCTTAATTACTGATTTCACTTAGGATAATTGTCTGCTAAATGATTAAATGTAAATGTAAATTTGTTTTTATAGCAATTTTGGCTCAGTGGCTGCTTCCTCAGGCTTTGAGGTCATGCCTTTATAAGACTTTTTATTTTAAAAAATTTAAAAGAAAAACACTTTTGTTTAACGTTAATTGTCTGCATGTTTCTGAATGGTATGATGGCTGCCATCATCTAACTGATATACAGATTTTTTTTTTTTTTTTTTTTTTCTTTTTTAAACAAGCAACAATTAAGTTGTCCTTAAAGCTAGACCTGAAATCACATGATATCAGAAGCTTATTATTCTATTATATTGTTATTTTTTGTAATTTAAGGCATAGTCAGCTTCATGTATATAACCAGGTTTACAGTTCTAACCTTCTAGAATTGTGACAGTGAATTATAAGTAAAATAATAGTGTAAATGTTTGTATATATTGGTAAATATTTAATACAACTTATATAGCTAATACTATAGTTTCTTAATATGGCATCTGTACAGGCTACATATATGACTTTTTGTGATTTATAAAGTGTGTGACTTATGACTTCAACTATATGTAAAGTAATATACAAAATAATATCCTGGGTGTAAATGTGCAGTGCTTTTGTGCTGTGTTTGTAGTACGTTTAACTACTTCAAGCTTAATCCAGTTTAATAAATTTGGGTTTAAAGTTGCACATTTCTTAACACAAATTGTCACAAAGGAAAAGAAAATCATCAGGAAGCAAAACCTAAAATATTAAAGAGTATTAAAATCATTAAGCCTTAAAAAATGTGAACTGACATTACGTTTACATGCAGATTAAATACTTCACATATACAAATACTATACAAAGGATCTGTTTGCCAGTTCTCATAATGAGTGTTGGCATGAGCTTCAGCACAGTGTATGACCCTAATTGGAATAAGCAGCTTTGAAATTGCATAAATACGGCTCGGTAATAGCAAAAGCTAATGATAATGCCTCAGAATATCATGACATTTTAGATGATTGTTTGGCAGTAATTGTATGGATTAAGCTTCCTGCACATTCTTAATCCGGGGAAAACAATATTTACTTTCCCCTTTTTTACACCGTTTTAGGTAACGTCATTGGGAATGCGGACACTTGTCTAATTTTGACTAAGTTCAAGTAATTTATTTATATAGCACTTTTTATTACATTGTCACAAAGCAGCTTTACAGTGTTATAAGCCTTTAAACCCCCAAAGAGCAAGCCGAAGCGACAGTGGCAAGACAAAAACTCCCTGTTATGTTGTTATTTTAAGGAAGAAACCTTGTGAGGACCAAGGCTCAGTGGGGGACTCATCCTCCTTGACCGACTCTCATTCTGAGGTCATGCTATGCATTCCAATTCATGTCAAAGCATTTGAGTAGGGTTGAAGCCCAGCGCTCTGTGAAGCCTATTGAAATTCCTCCAAAGTAGCGAACACATCTTTACAGGTTCCCAGCAGGGGGTTAGTCTTACTGGAACCAACAGCCTCCCCAGACTGAGAGCGTGCACTTATGGAAAAAGTTTAGGAATGTGTTTGTCCATCTAGCATGTCATTAGATACCATTAGATACCCAGCATGAATGTTCACAAATCCATTCGTCCATTATCTTCTGCTTTATCCTCTTCTAGGGTCACGGGGGGCAGGGGGGGGTCTCCCCACGCTCATCCAGGGGAGAACTTTCAGGCGATGGGCAGATACACCCAGGACAGGGCGTCAATATATCACTGGGCATACACTTACCCACATAGACACACTCTATATGGGGCAATTTGGAGAATTCAATTGACCTTGATCTGGGGACATGGAGAGAACATGAAAACTCCACCCGGATTGGAATTCAAACCTGGATCCCCAGCGCTGATAATATAATAATAATAATAATAATAATAATAATAATAATAATAATAATAATAATAATAATAATAATAATAATAATAATAATATTCATTCATTCATTCATTCATTATCTTCCGCTTTATCCTATAATAATAATAATACGTTAAATTTATATAGTGCCTTTCAAGAACCCAAGGACGCTTCATAATCATATACAATCAATACTGTGAGGAAAATTTAAAAAAAAATTTGTTTAGATTAAATTCAAACAAATCAGAAAAGTCACAAAGAGATTGCGGTAAAGAAACCACTGTGCTTCCCCTTTAGTTGAATATTCATAATTTAAAGTTGGAATATTCTATATTATATATAATATAAACCTAAAGTTTTCGGACAGCTCCAAATTGAAGAGTCAAGATTCAAGAAAATTTTATTATCATTTATTTCACATGTTTCTTTTAAAGTTAGGTTTAAAGTTTAAAGAAGAAATGAGAGAAATTTAGTATATGGATATGTAAAATATAATAGGATGTACAACTTTGAATATATATATATATATATATATATATATATATATATATATGTATATATATATATATATATATATATATATATATATATATATATATATATATATATATATATATATATATATATATATATAATATAAAATATACAACTACAACTATAAATATAACAATAAAAATAATATAAATGATAATGGGCGGCACAGTGGCTTAGTGGTTAGCATGTTCTCCTCTCAGCGCTAGGGATTCCCGGTTCGAATCCCCATCTGGGTGGAGTTTCCATGTTCTCCCCGTGTCTGTATGGGTTTCCTCCGGGTTCTCCGGTTTCCTTCCACAGTCCAAAAACATGGATCTGTCAATTGAATTCTCCAAATTGCCCCATATAGAGTGTGTATGTCTGTGTGAGTGAGTGTCTGCCCAGCGATAGATTGGCGCCCTGTCCTGGGTGTATCTGCCCAGCGCCCGAAACGTTCTCCCCTGGATGGGCATGGCGACCCACCGCGACCCTAATATAGGATGAAGCGGGAGATAATGGATGGATAAATGATAGAAAAATTTTCTTGAATCTTGAATTCGGAGCTGTCCGAAAACCTTGCGCTACCTCATCAGTACGTTTTCCAAAATTGCTAATTTCCTAATCTGTTAGTGTTCTTGTTTTAAAAATAATTAACGCAAACCGACAAGACTGCTGGTTACGAATGAAAGATTCCTAAATTCCACCATTATTTTTAAGGACAAAGGGTCATTGTGGGGTGAGACGCTCTGTTTCTTCTTTTCCCCTCTCCCTTTTTTTTTTTTTTTTTTCTTTTTGAATCCTGCCTACAACATATTGTCCCGTTATCTAAATCAGCCATGATTTTCATATTTTGCGTATTCCACCCGGTCCCTCTGCCGCACAGATAAACGGCGGAGGCTGAAAGAGCTCCATTAATTTGCCCCGATGCCTGAGCAGATAAGAGCAGATAATAGAGCTGATAAAGGAGTTTTAAGGGGGAAAGGGGAGGGGAAGATATACCATCACACGTGCGATTATTGCCATTAAAATTCCAGCTAGGCAATCTGCGCCACTCTGATAATCCACTCCTCTCGATAAGACCAAAGAAATCTCCTTTATTATGAAGCTTCTGGATATTCTGATAATACTGTGATAAATTATGTATTTTTTTCCCCCCGACCCTCCATTTTTAAAAATCGCTCCCTCTCCTGCTATTCCTACTCATCTTTTGCCTCTCCTCAGATAAGCAGGGTCATCGGTTTTGGTTTTATGCACTACCCGGCCGTTCCTCACCTCCCTAGAGAGGGGGTTTTATTGTAATAAGAGTTTGATCCAGGAGGCAGATAGCAGCGTATTATCATCCGTTATCACTTCTTCATCACTCCATTGAGCCGAACCAGCTGTTATTCTCCTCTTATCGCCCCTTTGTGACCAGAGGGGCAGTCAATTTGCCCCCGCCGGTGGGAGAAATCTATGACAGGGGATTAAACTATGATGGGGGAGGCGGATGCAGGGATGCACACTGTCTGATCGATGAATTGTAAACCTGCTGTACACATCAGACAGCTTGGAAGGGATGTCTTCCCACATTGCTTTTTTTTTTTTTGGACCGGTAAACCTTTCATTCTTACTGGTGCAACCCCCAATCCATCCATTATCTTCTGTTTCATCCTCCACTAGGGTCGTGGGGGGGGATGGGGAGTTCCCCATGCCCATTCAGGGGAGAACCTTTCAGGCCCTGGGCAGATACACCCAGGACAGGACGCCAATCTATCACTGGGCACAATCACTATATGGGGCAATTCCATCCATCCATTATCTTCCGCTTTATCCTCTACTAGGGTCAAGGTGGGGTTCCCCATGCCCATCTAGGGGAGAACGTTTTGGGCGCTGGGCAGATACACCCAGGACAGGGCGCCAATCTATCGTTGGGCACACACTCATTCACTCACACAGACAAACACACTCTATATGGGGCAATTTGGAGAATTCAATTGACGTGGGTCCATGTTTTTGGACTGTGGGAGGAAACCAGAGAACCCGGAGGAAGCCCACGCGGACACAGGGAGAACATGGAAACTCCACCCAGATTGGGATTCATTCATTTATTATCTCCCACTTTATCCTCTATTAGGGTCGCGGTGGGGTTCCCCATGCCCATCTAGGGGAGAACGTTTTGGGCGCTGGGCAGATACACCCAGGACAGGGTGCCAATCTATCGTTGGGCACACATTTATTCACTCACACAGACAAACTCTATATGGGGCAATTTGGAGAATTCAATTGACGTGGATCCATGTTTTTGGACTGTGGGAGGAAACCGGAGAACCCGGAGGAAACCCACACGGACATGGTGAGAACATGGAAACTCCACCCAGATTGGGATTCATTCATTCATTATCTCCCGCTTTATCCTCCATTAGGGTCACGGTGGGGTTCCCCATGCCAATCTAGGGGAGAACGTTTTGGGCGCTGGGCAGATACACCCAGGACAGGGCACCAATCTATCGTTGGGCACACACTCATTCACTCACACAGACAAACACACTCTATATGGGGCAATTTGGAGAATTGACGTGGGTCCATGTTTTTGGACTGTGGGAGGAAACCGGAGAACCCGCAGGAAGCCCACGCGGACACGGGGAGAACATGGAAACTCCACCCAGATTGGGATTCATTCATTCATTATCTTCCGCTTTATCCTCTACTAGGGTCACAGTGGGGTTCCCCATGCCCATCTAGGGGAGAACGTTTTGGGCAGATACACCCAGGACAGGGCGCCAATCTATCGTTGGGCACACACTCACTCACACAAACACACTCTATATGGGGCAATTTGGAGAATTCAATTGACGTGGATCCATGTTTTTGGACTGTGGGAGGAAACCGGAGAACCCGCAGGAAGCCCACGCGGACACGGGGAGAACATGGAAACTCCACCCAGATTGGGATTCGAACCGGGAATCCCTAGTGCTACGGGGCAATTCAGAGCAGTGAAGTTACCTTGAATCCATGTTTTTGGACTGTGGGAGGAAACCAGACCCACATAGACACGGGGAGAACATGGAAACTCAACCCAGATTGGAATTCAAACCTGGAATCCCCAGCGCTGAGATGAGAACGTGCTAACCACTAAGTCATTGTACCGCCGAGATAAATATTAGTTTATAAAAAATGATTAAAATGACATAATAAAAAGCAATATACAATATCTTAGGGCAGATGCACATACCTTGGTCTTATACTGTGATCCTGCACCGGTGTATAACACACACTATCCAAAATACAAAAAACTAACATATGAGCCATTCTGGTACTACTGCACCCACCTGAGATGCTAGAAGGAACCCCTGTCCTCCACGACCTACACCTTTCAGTGACGATGCTGTAGCCAGTGAGGACTGCACACTGCCCGCTTCAAACCATTCAAAGCAATATCAGTCTCACCACAAACAGATGGACCACAGTCTGAAACTGTAGAACCACAAAATCCAATTTTACAGTTGAAAATAATTGGAGTAAAATTAAGTTGTTAGTGGTTAGCATGTTCTCCTCTCAGCGCTAGGGATTCCCGGTTCGAATCTCGATCTGGCTGGAGTTTCCATGTTCTCCCCGTGTCCACGTGGGTTTCCTCCGGGTTTTCCGGTTTCCTCCCACAGTCCAAACACTTGGATCAAGTCAATTGAATTCTCCAAATTGCCCCATATAGAGTGTGTCTGTGTGAGTGAGTTTATGCCCAGTGATAGATTGGCGCCCTGTCCTGGGTGTGTCTGAAACGCCTGAAATGCCTGAAACGCCTGAAACGCCTGAAACGCCTGAAACGCCTGAAACGTTCTCCCCTGGATGTGCATGGGGAATCACCCCCACAACCCTAGTAGAGGATGAAGCGGAGGAAAATGGATGGATGGATGGATGGAACTAATTGACCTTCTCAGAGCCGTCAAGCCAAACCCTTAACCCTCATTGTTCCAGGGCTGTTGTATCAACATTGTGCCCTGACCCCAACCATCAAGTAAGTTGTGGGTGTGGTAGCTCAGTGGTTAGGGCATTGGGCTATCAATCAGAAGGTTGCGGGTTTAAATCCCAGGTCCACTGAGGTTACTATTGTGGGTCCTTGAGCAAGACCCTCAACCCTCACTGCTCAAAGGATGCTGTGGCCAACCCTGAGTTTGATTTGTTAGTCGCTTTGGATAAAAGCATCTGCTAAATGGTCTAATGTCATGCAAAAAAATTTTTGATTAACCAAGAAACATTACAAATGAAAGGGCGGCACGGTGGCTTAGTGGTTAGCATGTTCTCCTCTCAGCGCTAGGGATTCCAGGTTTGAATCTCAATCTGGGTGGAGTTTCCATGTTCTCCCCGTGTCTGTGTGGGTTTCCTCCGGGTTCTCCGGTTTCCTCCCACAGTCCAAAATCATACATTCAAGTTAAATTCAATGCTCTTAATTGCCCCATATAGAGTGTGTTTGTGTGTGTGAGTGAGTGTGCCCAGCTATAGGTTGGCGCCCTGTCCTGGGTGTATCTGCCCAACCCTTGAAACGTTCTCCCCTGGATAGGCGAAGGAACCTCGTCGTGACCCTGAATTAGAATTAAGCGGAAGATAATAAATTAATAAATTAATTATAAATGGCTTAGTGGTTAGCATGTTCTCCTCTCAGCGCTAGAGATTCCTGGTTTGAATCCCAATCTGGGTGGAGTTTCATGTTCTCCCCGTGTCCGCGTGTCCGCGTTTCCTCCAGGTTCTCCGGTTTCCTCCCACAGTCCTTAAACATGGTCAATTGAGTTCTCCAAATTGTCCCATATAGAGTGTGTCTGTGTGAGTGAGTGAGTGCCCGAGATGTTCTACCCTGGATGGGCGACCCTAATAGAGGATAAAGCGGAAGATAACGGACGTATGGATGGATGAATTCTAAATTGTTGTGGTAAGCCTTTCCAGAAACATGCTATTTCGAAAATAACAAACTTCCAAGATGGCAGCCCGAAACATCCAACAAGCCTAAATACTGATGAAGACTGCAGAGCAGTCCCGTCAGTCTGAGCTTCACATCCTGCCGTCAGATCTCCTTTCTTTCTTTTATCCCAGACGTCAGGATTCGTCAGCTCATCGTGATTCGGGTTCTCAAAGCCGGTTTGATTATCTTCATCTGCCAACTGTCAGAGCTCGGGCTCGCGCCGTGTCTCTGAGAGACGGCTGCAATATGAAGGAGGTTAGCGTATGCCAGCTTTCTGCTCAGCATCTGCTCGCCACTAATGAGCTGTGAAGTACTGAGACTCGCCCGCCTGGAAATCAGGAGAGAGAGCGAGACAGGAATTCTCTCTTTCAGCTTTCATCCAGCGTCTAGACATCTTAGCATTCAAGCCTGTAAATAAAAAAAACCACAACATCTCAGGTTGACATTTACAGTGTTGACGGTGTATCGGACTATTTTCTTAAGTCTGATACGTACAAATATTAAATGGACTGAGGTTCAAGTATCGAAAATTCCCAGATTGTTGTAAATTAAATTGTGAACACAAACAAAAATTGTGTCCTTCTTTCTAATATATGGAAACCACAAACAGCAGTCATACCTGAAACATCCATCCATCCATTATCTTCAGCTTTATTCTCTATTAGGGTCACGGGGGGGTTCCCCATGCCCGTCCAGGGGAGAACTTTTCGGGCGCTGGGCAGATATACCCAGGACAGGGTGCCAATCTTTTGCTGGGCACACACTCACTCACACAGACACACTCTATATGGGGCAATTTGGAGAATTCAATTGATCTTGATCCATGTTTTTGGGCTGTGGGAGGAAACTGGAGAACCCGGAGGAAACCCACGAGGACACGGGGAGAACAAGGAAACTCCACCCTGATGGATATTTGGACCGGGAATCTCTAGTGCTGAGAGGAGAACGTGCTAACCACTAAGCCACCCAAGTATACAATAATATATCTGTATTTCATATAAGAATGTACATCCATCCATTATCTTCCGCTTTATCCTCTATTAGGATCGTGGGGGGGGGGGTTCCCCATGTCCATCCAGGGGAGAACTTTTCGGGCGCTGGGCAGATACACCCAGGACAGGACACCAATCTATCACTGGGCACACACTCTCTCACACAGACATACACACTCTATATGGGGCAATTTGGAGAACTCAATTGACCTTAATCCATGTTTTTGGACTGTGGGAGGAAACCGGAGAACCCGGAGGAAACCCACGAGGACACGGGGAGAACATGGAAACTCCAACCAGATTGGGATTGGAACCGGGAATCCCTAGCGCTGAGAGGAGAACATGCTAACCACTAAGCCACCGTGCCACCCTCATACCTGAAACATGGAATTTAAATCTTTTGTCATTTCATGATCGCTATAAGACCATGACATAAGACAATGTTCATAGGAATGTTATTGGTACTAAAATCTCAACTTATTTGACAAATTATTCCATTGACATCTCAAAAATAAAATTTTGAATGGAACTCAAGTTTCATAGTCCATCTATCCATCATCTTCCGCTTTGTCCTCTATTAGGGTCGCGGTGGGGTTCCTCATGCCCATCCAGGGGAGAACGTTTCGAGCGCTGGGCAGATACACCCAGGACAGGGCGCCAATCCATCACTGGGCACACACTCACTCACACAGACACACTGTATATGGGGCAATTTGGAGAATTCAATTGACTTGATCCATGTTTTTGGACAGTGGGAGGAAACCGGAGAACCTGGTGGAAAAACAACACGGACAAGGGGAGAACATGGAAACTCCACCCAGATAGGGATTCAAACCTGGAATCCCTAGTGCTGAAAGGAGAATATGCTAACCACTAAGCCACCCAAGTTTCATAGTCATGCATCAGATTACTTATAATATTCTTATTGGATGTCAGCATGGAGGCTTAGTGGTTAGCATGTCCTCCTCTCAGCGCTGGGGATCCAGGTTCAACTCCCGATCTGGGTGGAGTTTCCATGTTCTCCCCGTGTCCGTGTCGGTTTTCTTCAGGTTCTCCAGTTTCCTCCCACAGTCCAAAAACATGGATCAAGTCAATTGAAAGCACCAAATTGCCCCATATAGAGTGTGTCCGTGTGAGTGAGTGTGCCCAGCGATAGATTGGCGCCCTGTCCTAGGTGTATCTGCCCAGCGCTCGAAACGTTCTCCCCTGGATGGGCATGGGGAACCCCCCCCACGACCTTAGTAGAGGAATAAGTGGAAGTTAATGGATGGATGGACATTTTTAATACAAACACTAGTCCCATATTAATGAATATATTGTTGGACTGTCTATTAAGCCTAAATATGTAGAAGCAATAGTTTGATGTCCATGAACTTCTGGCCATATTATGTAATCCATATTGTTATCTTGGCAGCATTTAATCACTAATTCCCAGCATGAGCAGCCAAAGGACAGATGTTTTATCTCTGAAGCCACGACCTTCATGCAAAATGAGACCCGAGGTTAAAAGTCAATGAGTTAGATGTAAACATGCTTGGGAACAGGCTTTAGATTAGGCTCGCTCTGCAGCATCAACCACTTGGGGGAGAGAGGACAAGGAAAAGGGATGTTTATTTGACAGGTGTTTATCAGCGATGTCCGGCGAGCAGAGCGTTATCACTCACTGCATCGGTGAGCCCACAGCGCTCGATGGAGATGGAGATCAATGATGGAGGCAGATGCACCAGATGGTTGGTGCTTTCAAAAAGACACAATGATGTCTGGTTTAAATGCCTTTCAATGCTGAGAGCTTTATAAACGCAAAACAAAGCCCGGATTTACCCGATCATTAGCATATTTCCTGCTCTACGTTTCGTGGTGGGTCATGATGAAGATGACCGGGTCTCAGAATCGAAAAACTTAAGTGGGCAGCTCATATGCTACTCATTACATCATGTAAACCGACATTCTGCATAATACAGAGTTACAACACCAGAATAAATCCAGAGAGACTACAAGCTGATGGTTATGTTTGTTTTTCTTGGTTGTAGTATTGTATTGTTTAGTACAGGAAATCGCATCATGTAATACGTTTAATTAATCTTAATTTAAATCGTAAAATTCATTTGATTAGATCGGATACAAAAAAAAAAAAGAAAAATCGGAATATTTCCTAAATACCCTAAAATCCATCCATCCATTATCTCCCGCTTTATCCTCTATTAGGGTCGTGGGGGGGTTCCCCATGCCCATCCAGGGGAGAATGTCTCGGGCGCTGGGCAGATACACCCAGGAAAGGGCGCCAATCCATCGCTGGGTACACACTCGCTCACACAGACACACTCTATATGGGGCAATTTGGAGAATTCATTTGACTTGATTCATGTTTTTGGACTGCGGGAGGAAACCGGAGAACCCGGAGGAAACCCACGTGGACATGGGGAGAACATGGAAACTCCAAATACCCTAACATCCATCCATCCATTATCTTCTGCTTTATCCTCTATTAGGGTTGTGGTGGGGTTCCCCATGCCCATCCAGGGGAGAACATCTCGGGTGCTGGGCAGATACACCCAGGACAGGACACCAACCTATTGCTGGACACACACTCACTCACACAGACACACTCTATGGGGCAATTCGGAGAACTCAATTGACATTGAGCCATGTTTTTGGACTGTGGGAGGAAACCGGAGAACCCGGGGGAAACCCAGGCGGATTTGGGGATAACATGGAAACTCCACCCAGATTGGGATTGGAACCAGGAATCCATAGCGCTGAGAGGAGAACATGCTAACCACTAAGCCACCGCGCCGCCCCAAATACCCTAAAATGTTTCTGCTAACTAAGATCGTGATTTAACAATCATTTAAAAAATGACATTAATAAATATATAAAGCTACAAATATTTTGAATCTTGAATATATGAAAATGATAAAAAAAAAATTGGATTCTAGACTTTAAAGGTAAAGTTGAGGTTAACCGTTTGATTTACTCTTTACCTAAAATTGTGTGTTCTTCAAATTTAGCATGTATAATTCATACAGTCTATCCAGTTTCTAATTCTTATCTTGATGTACGGTGTGTGACAACTTCATTACGAATATAAATAAATGAAAGCAGCACATGGACTATCAGAACGTTCACTGTGGCAGTTGGAGATTCATTATCATGTTCACTGTAGCACTTCTCCATTTTAAGAGTTCCTTATTTAAATGTGACTAATCCTTCAGAACTTCTGGTGGCGCCTTAATTTCACAAAGCGAGCCGACTTTGTGATCTGGTGCGTACCTAAAGAGATTAGGAATGAGAAGTGTACAATGGGTCTCATTGAAAGTGGGGATTATGGAATTTTCGCTCCTCTGTCGATAGATAAATGCTTTAAATCCTCTGTGCCAGTTCTGCCAGCAGTCTCTCTTAGATTGGGGAAATCGTCATGTCGTCTCTCGACGGGTTTGAAGTTTTCATCATGCGCTCGCTTGAGTCGGAAATTTGGGTCTGAAGGACGTTTTCAGTCTGGTGGCAGGGTTCAGATTGTGATCCAGTGTTGGAATATTGAACTGTCTAGCTCTGGGCTTGAGATTTCAATCGAAACATGTCTCCTCTGCTTTTCAATCCTTAATGGTCACCAGTGTTCAAAGAAGGCTTTCAGCATTTGCCAGTGGACCTTTGGCCATGTTATCGTTGCTTAAATAAAGGCCTGGCTTTAAAGGAGATGTTTAAGGTGCTTGAGGTCTTGCCTCGACACAAAGGTCACTGTAGATCCTTCTTATCACAATTGTTTGAAAGAGTTATCTGTTTGTAACAAACTTTTACAAAAACATATCCCAAGTCGGCGGCACGCTGGCTTAGTGGTTAGCATGTTCCCCTCTCAGTGCTAGGGATTCCTGGTTCGAATCCCAATCTGGGTGGAGTTTCCATGTTCTCCCCGTGTCCGCGTGGGTTTCCTCCGGGTTCTCCGGTTTCCTCCCACAGTCCAAAAACATGGCTCAAGATCAATTGAAATCTCCAAATTGCCCCATATAGAGTGTGTCTGTGTGAGTGAGTGTGCCCAGCGATGGATTGACACCCTGTCCTGGGTCTATCTGCCCAGCGCCTGAGATGTTCTCCCCTGGATGGGCATGGGGAACCCCACCGCGACCCTAATAGAGGATAAAGCGGGAGATAATGAATGAATGAATGAATGAATGAATGAATGAATGAATATCCCAAGTCGGCGGCACGGTGGCTTAGTGGTTAGCATGTTCTCCTCTCAGCGCTAGGGATTCCCAGTTTGAATCCCAATCTGGGTGGAGTTTCCATGTTCTCCCCGTGTCCGCGTGGTTTCCCTCTGGGTTCTCCGGTTTCCTCCCACAGTCCAAAAACATGGCTCAAAATCAATTGAAATCTCCAAATGGCCCCATATAGAGTG
This sequence comes from Corydoras sp. C115, assembly GCA_019802505.1. Taxonomy (NCBI): domain Eukaryota; kingdom Metazoa; phylum Chordata; class Actinopteri; order Siluriformes; family Callichthyidae; genus Corydoras; species Corydoras sp. C115. Next base: position 416,123 of record JAFMOC010000402.1, on the reverse strand, counting down.
TGTGTGTGAGTGAGTGTGTGTGTGCCAGTGATAGATTGCCGCCCTGTCCTGGGTGTATCTGCCCAGCACCCGAAACGTTCTCCCCTGTATGGGCATGGGGGAACCCCCCCCACGACCCCAGTAGAGGATAAAGCTGAAGATAATGGATGGATTTTAGGGTATTTGGAGTTTCCATGTTCTCCCCATGTCCGCGTGGGTTTCCTCCGGGTTCTCCGGTTTCCTCCCTTAGTCCAAAAACATGGATCAAGTCAATTGAATTCTCCAAATTGCCCCATATAGAGTGTGTTTGTGTGTATCTGTGTGAATGAGTGTGTGCCCAGCGATAGATTGGCGTCCTGTCCTGGGTGTATCTGCCCAGCGCCCGAAACATTCTCCCCTGGATGGGCATGGGGAACCCCCCCCCCCACGACCCTAATGACCCTAACATAAACACAACATAAACACAGCTTTCAAATTTTGGAATGTGTAAGAAAATTACATTCTATTACATTTATCGTTCTCAAAAATGTAAAATTGAACCCAATACACTCACCAAGCACTTTATTAGGAACACTCCATGTTGGAATCCAAGTTTCCATGTTCTCCTCGTGTCCACGTGGGTTTCCTCCTGGTTTCTTCCCTCAGTCCAAAAACATGGATTCAAGGTCAATTGTATGCTCTAAAATTGCCCCATATAGTACATGTTTGTGTGTGTGAGTATGCCTATTGATTGAGTGGCATCCTGTCCTGGGTGTATCTCCTCAGCGACCAAAACGTTCTCCCCTGGATGAACATGGGGAACCCACTCACGACCCTAGTGGAGGATAAAGTGGAAGATAATGAATAAATAAATGAATGAACTGGAAAGAGGGAGGAATTTCAATAATTGTGTAACCGATATGGTCCAGTTGGGTTGCTGATATCCTGTTTACTTAGTTACTTAGACATAAACAAAAATTCTAGTGGGTGCAAAGCTAAGAAAAACAACAAGAAAACCAGGCTGTGATGAGATGTTAAGTGCAGGACTTTGAGACTGTAACCCCTCAGTGAGTATAAATTTCTTTGTGACATGCCCAAGGTGAGATGTTCTGACCCTACGGTTTGTTCCCAGTGCTGCTGGGTTACAGGTCTGGTGTAATTAAGGTTTCCCGCAGTTGACATTCAGAGGCAGATGAGGTGGCTGTGTGCAATCGAGTGAACAAAAAGTGATAAAAGTGTTATTATGCTTTGGTGTCTCACTGCTGGGTCATCAGTCCTTCTAATCTCATTTACATGCACAACCAAACAAAGACTTAACTGTGTGTGGGGGTGGGGTAGGTTGGGTGAATTGTGGAAAAGGGATATTTTGGAACCCAGAAAACACATATGGGGTAATTTGCAAGCTACAAAAAACAAAGGTGAATATTTTTTTTGGAATCCTTTATCTTGCGCTTTAAACCATATGGGGTAATTTGCAAGCTACAAAAAATACAAAATAAACTACTACCAATACAGCTGATCATACATCTATTCATTTTTGGTAAGTTCTAAAATCATCCATCCTTTATCTTGCGCTTTATCCTATATTTACATTTGCATTTGGTCATTTATTGGGCTTTTATCCAAAGCGGTGGGGAGCCCATGCCCATCATCCCCAATCAAGGTTCTACTCAAGGATCCACATTGGTAACTTCAGTGGACCTGGGACAATTCAAAATGCCCTAACCACTGAACTACCACTCCCACTCCCCCCGTTACCTATATTAGGGTTTATTAACTCTAGGGTGCTAGGGACAGGGCGCCAATCTATCACTGGGCACACACTCACTCACACACACACTCTATATGGGGCAATTTGGAGAATTCAATTGACTTGCTCCATGTTTTTGGAAGGAAACCGTGGTCCCTGGAAACGTTTATTGGTTCTGATGTTCCACCTTTCAATAAAAGCTTCTCATTTTACAACACCTAGAACCTTTTGGATTGTTTTTTACATTTATTCAAGTAATTAAATTATATTAAAGTCATTTGTAAAGAGGCCTAACTGTGGCCAAGTTTGTTCTGATGTTCCACCTATTCAATAAAGATGGGTTATGAATGCCTTTTTGTCAAATTTTTATATTAAAAAAAAGACAACTGTGGCCAAGTTGTAGAGCTATTCATAAAGATCCGGTTATGACCTCCCACAGTGGAAAAAAAAAACATGGATCAAGGTAAATTGAATGCTCTTAATTGCCCCATAGAGTGTGTGCCCAGTGAAAGATTGGTGCCCTGTCCTGGGTGTATCTGCCCAGCGCCTGAAACATTTTTCCCTGGATGGGCATGAAGAACCTCCCCCCCCCATGACTCTACTAGAGGATTAAGCAGAAGATAATAAATGGATATTTTTTATGGTCTCTACTTTCTTAATTTTTAATTTTCAGACTGCACTACAATCAAGTAACGCTTATTGCCCCTAATATTTCATTACTTAATTTCCTAAGTTGTTACACCTAATTAGGGTGATACAATTTGAATTCACCATGAACTCAAGATTGGTTCCCCATCCTGGGTGTAACTAAACATTCTCCTTTGGATGGACATGGGCAGGGGCGTTTTTAGGGTTTAAAAACATCAGGGGCTTTAGCCCAGATCCCTTATTCCCCCTCTGTCCTCTTTAAAAATTGCCCTTTCATGAGTGTACTTATCCATTTTTCAAACTGTTGTTACATTCATTTTGTTTGATCATTTATTAGTTCTATTGGATAAAATTAAATTACATATGAATTATGTCAGGGCGGCACGGTGGCTTAGTGGTTAGCACATTCGCCTCTCAGCTCTAGGGATTCCCGGTTCGAATCCCCATCTGGGTGGAGTTTCCATGTTCTCCCCGTGTCTGCGTGGGTTTCCTCCGGGTTCTCCGGTTTCCTCCCACAGTCCAAAAAACATGGATCAAGATAATTGAATTCCCAAAAAATTGCCCCATATAGAGTGTGTCTGTGTGAGTGAGTGTGTGCCCAGCGATGGATTGGCGCCCTGTCCTGGGTCTATCTGCCCAGCGCCTGAGATGTTCTCCCCTGGATGGGCATGGGGAACCCCACCGTGACCCTAATAGAGGATAAAGCAGGAGATAATGAATGAATGAATGAATGAAATATGTCTGTCAGCAGTGGAGAGCACATTCAGTTCTAATAAATGATGCTTTTGGCTTTTGAATTTTGAATAAAGAACCTGAGCTTCGGCAGAAAAGCATGAATCTGTTTTACGAGTCCGTCGCAGATGAGACAGTTTTAACAAGGTTTTGATTAAAATACCGTAACTTTGCGAAAGTTTGCGCCTTCAGAAAAATTCTGACGGTTTCTGAAAGCTGAGAAGCTGCTCTTTACAGCCAACATACAGTTATTACGGTAACTTTACTCCCAATACTGGCGATAAATATCTGTCTCCCTCACACCCACACACACACACACACACACACAGAGCTTAGAAACACAAACAGTTAACAGTGACTCCATCGTTCGGTCCCACTGCTGAGGAGAGGCTGCAGAGAAAGCTGCTCTCATTTGATCCGGGGCTATAGCCCCGAAAGCCCAGGTCTAACGACCCACCTGTGCATGGGCTTTCCCGCGACCCTGGTAGAGGATTAAGCCAAAGGCAATGAATGAATGAATGAACGAATGAATGAATGACTTCAGGGAATGAAGGGAAATGAAGCCTGCTCTTAAGAAACCACTTTACATTTGGTCATTTATTGGATGCTTTTATCCAAAGCAACTTACAAGGTGAGCACAGGGTTCATCACAACATCCCTGGAGCAATGAGGGTTAAGGGTCTTGCTCAAGGACCCACATTGGTAACTTCAGTGGACCTGGGATTTGAACCCCCAACCTTCAGATTGACAGCCCAATGCCCTAACCACTGAGCTACCTTGCCCTTTATACACCATTGCTCTATACAACCACTGAGCTACTTTATACACCATTGTTCAGGATCGGATCTTCAGTGAGGTATGAGGATGAATTAAAAGCACTGATCAAGTTCATGCCAAGAGAGAAAACGTCCCTTCAGACTAAGCCTGGACTCGGCTTCAGTCCTTCAGCCTCCTCCATCTCATGCTGTATGTGATACTGATGGAGGCATGGTGCCACAGAGTCTGGCATGCCCTCATCCGGTGCCAAACCCAGCTGTGTGGTTAATGGCATCTCATGATGTCTGGAGGGAAACATAGAAACCAAAATCTCTCACATTCACAATCGAAAGAATGACAACAAAATCCACAGTTTGCTTTTTAATAAAAGCGTACTGTCTGAAGTTGTATTTAAACATGAAATCTGATTAAAGTGAGATTTTCAATCGATTCTGATCAGATTTTAGAATTAAAACGGTAACTGTTTAAATAAGGGCGGCACGGTGGCTTAGTGGTTTAGCATGTTCTCCTCTCAGCACTAGGGATTCCCGGTTCGAATCCCAATCTGGGTGAAGTTTCCATGTTCTCCCCGTGTCTGCGTGGGTTTCCTCCGGGTTCTCCGGTTCTCCGGGTTCTCGCCTCGTTTAGTTAATTCATTCATTCATTATCTCCCGCTTTTTTCTCTATTAGGGTCGCGGTGGGGTTCCCCATGCCCATCCAGGGGAGAACGTCTCGGGCGCTGGGCAGATACACCCAGGACAGGGCGCCAATCCATCGCTGGACACACACTCACTCACACAGACACACTCTATATGGGGCAATTTGGAGAACTCACTTGACTTGATCCATGTTTTTGGACTGTGGGAGGAAACAGGAGAACCCGGAGGAAACCCACGTGGACATAAATAAACTGAATAAACTCCATTCACTTACCTGCGCCTCCTGGATCCTTTCTGCGCTACTGCGCTTCATTTTTGCCTTTTCGGACACGCGCCTGACACACGTGGGTTTCCTCCGGGTTCTCCAGTTTCCTCCCACAGTCCAAAAAAAGAAAAAACATGGATCATGTCAATTGAGTTCTCCAAATTGCCCCATATAGAGTGTGAGTGTGAGTGAGTGTGTGCCCAGTGATAGATTGGCGCCCTGTCCTGGGTGTATCTGCCCAGCGCTCGAGATGTTCTCCCCTGAATGGGCATGGGGAACCCCACCGCGATCCTAATAGAGGATAAAGCGGATGATAATGAATGAATGAATCAAAATTAAGACAGTTAGCTTTGTTTGAATTGTGTATGACCTTTGGCTTCAGTCTGAACTCAGTTAATAACAGTGGTTAGTCATTCCATTTGTAATTATTATTAAATTGGTAATTCATTAAAATTGTTAATCATACCAAAATGTTAAAAGGCTTCTCTGTGACGCCACAGCTCCATTTAGAAACACTGACCTCCCCAACTGTTCCAACTTGGGAAGAAGCATTGCTTTGTGAATGTACTGAGTTTAAACATGCAGCACCCTCACTCCTCTAATCTGACACTCCCTGCTGGAATAATATCAAAGCTATAAACATTTTCACCTGCCTTCTGCGAGTCCTGATTAAAAATATATTAATATGCTAATAACTTGTGAGCGTATCAGGCCCGCGTGTGGAATGGTTGTGTACCGCTGGAAGGGAGAGCGACTCATTCTGAGAGGATGCACTGCCTTGTCTTTTGTCTTACAGAGAAAATAATTTAATCGAACACCACATTTTAAACCTTATGATTATGGCTACAAGTCAAGATTAAAAAAAAATAATAATAAAAATAAACTCCTGTTTTTGAACCTTGTCAGTTGGTTGGGACAAACTTTAGCATGTTCTCCTGCCATAATAATTTCTATGATTTCAAGTCAATTGAATTGAGCACTATAAACTTGTACGGCATCCAGGGAGCAGTAGGGGTTAGGTACCCATTGTACTTGGTGAGACAGGGAATCGAGCCATGGGACCTTCAGTTCACAAAGTTACATTACATTACATTTGATCATTTAGCAGACGCATTTATCCAAAGCGACTTACAATGCAAGCACAGGGTTGGCCACACGCAGCATGGGTCTTACTCAAAGACTCACACTGGTGACTTCAGTGGATCTGGGATTTGAACCCACAACCTAATTGATAGCCCAAGAACCTTACCATGGAGCTACCATGCCTGGTTCCTTAACCACAAGCCTGATACTGCCTATAATATATATATATATATATATATATATATATATATATATATATATATATATATATATATATATATATATATATATATATATATATATTCATTCATTCATTATCTCCCGCTTTTATCCTCTAATAGGGTCGCGGTGGGGTTCCCCATTCCCATCCAGGGGAGAACGTCTCGGGCGCTGGGCAGATAGACCCAGGACAGGGCGCCAATCCATCGCTGGGCACACACTCACTCACACAGACACACTCTATATGGGGCAATTTTTGAGAATTCAATTGACTTGATCCATGTTTTTGGACTGTGGGAGGAAACCGGAGAACCCGGAGGAAACCCACGCAGACACGGGGAGAACATGGAAACTCCACTCAGATGGGGATTCGAACCGGGAATCCCTAGCGCTGAGAGGCGAACGTGCTAACCACTAAGCCACCGTGCTGCCTATATATATATATATATGGGGCGGCATGGTGTTTAGCATGTTCTCCTCTCAGCGCTAGGGATTCCCGGTTCAAATCCCAATCTGGGTGGAGTTTCCATGCTCTCACCATGTCCGCGTGGGTTTCCTTCCACAGTCAAAAAACATGGATTAAGGTAAATTGAGTTCTCCAAATTGCCCCATATAGAGTGTGTTTGACTGAGTAAGTGTGTGCCAAGTGTAGATTGGCGCCCTGTCCTGGGTGTATCTGTCCAGCACCCGAGACCTTTCCCCCCTGGATGGGCATGGGGAACCCTCTCGCGACCCTAGTAGAGGATAAAGTGGAAGAGAATGGATGGATGGATGGATGGATGGATGGATATATATGTACGTGGGTTTCCTCCGGGTTCTCCGGTTTCCTCCCACAGTCCAAAAACATGGATCAAGTCAATTGAGTTCTCCAATATTGCCCCATATAGAGTGTGTATGTGTGAATGAATGTGTGCCCAGCGATAGATTGGCGTCCTGTCCTGGGTGTATCTGCTCAGCGCCCGAAACGTTCTCCCCTGGATGGGCATGGGGAACCCCACCGCGCCCCGAATAGAGGATAAAGTGGAAGAGAATGGATGGATGGATATATATAGATTCAAAATCATCAATGTTGTAATTGGTATGTAGGACACAAACCCCTTGTTTACAGGAACTAAGGATACTTTTGGACGTGTAGTGTTTTATTTTTGTAAGATTTCTTAAAAACTACAGTAAATGAAGATGGTCAGCTGGATGACATTCAGAGATAACATCCTAATAAGAAAAGTCATGTTTGATCTGATTAATCCTCTGTAAAGTGGACTGGTTGTGCTCGTATACCAACTCCTCCTCCTCATCTCTCTTTTTCATAGGACTGTTTGAGAATGGAAAAGGTTTTGAGAGCCAAGTTTGTGATGAAGAGAGTAGAGAAGCTGTATTTCCACCGAATGAAGAATTAACCTCGGACAAATTACGTGTTGCAAAAGAGGAAGAGGCTTTTGAAAAACGTGAGTAACATTCGGCTTGCGCTGTGTGCTAAAAATCAAATGAAATCAGCCCTGTTTTGTTAAGATCATTTACTGAACTTCAACTTCTTACTATTTAAGAACCCATCCATACATCCATCCATCCATCCATCCATTATCTTCCGCTTTATCCTCTATTAGGGGGGGGGTTCCCCATGCCCATCCAGTGGAGAACATTTTGGGCGCCAATCTATCACTGGGCACACACTCACTCACACAGACATACTCTATATGGGGCAATTTGGAGAATTCAATTGACCTTGATCCATGTTTTTGGACTGTGGGAGGAAACCGGAGAACCCGGAGGACACCCACACGGACACGGGGACATACAATAAACTACTACCAATACACAGCCAATCATACGTCTATTCATCCATGCTGGTAAGTTCTAAAATCCATCCATCCATCCACTATCTTCCGCTTAATCCTCTTCTAGGGTCCCCATGCCCATCCAGGGGAGAACGTTTCGGGCGCTGGGCAGATACACCCAGGACAGGACGCCAATCTATCACTGGGCACACACTCACTCACACAGACACACTCTATATGGGGCAATTTGGAGAATTCCATTGACTTGATCCATGTCTTTGGACTGTGGGAGGAAACCGGAGAACCCGGAGGAAACCCACGCAGACACGGGGAGAACATGGAAACTCCACCCAGATTGGGATTCTATGTATGTAGACCGGGAATCCCTAGCACTGAGAGGAGAACATGCTAACCACTAAGCCACCGTGCCACCTTGTGTATCACCTTGTTCCTGGAGAACGTAGTCTCGTTCCACATATACTGTACAGTATTTTATATTGTTGAAATGAAAAATAAAATACTTGAATACTTGAATTATATTTGAAATAAAGTATGTTTGAATGTGTTTTTTAAAATATTTGACATAGTCATCCCTTGTAATTTTAATTAAGTCAAATGGTAAAACCATTTTGGAAATTATAATTCTAATCAGGGCGGCACAGTGGCTTAGTGGTTAGCATGTTCTCCTCACAGCGCTGGGGATTCCCGGTTCGAATCCCCATCTGGGTGGAGTTTCCATGTTCTCCCCGTGTCTGCGTGGGTTTCCTTTGGGTTCTCCGGTTTCCTCCCACAGTCCAAAAACATGGATCAAGTCAATTGAATTCTCCAAATTGCCCCATATAGAGTGTGTCTGTGTGAGTGAGTGTGTGCCCAGTGATAGATTGGCGCCCTGTCCTGGGTGTATCTGCCCAGCGACCGAAACGTTCTCCCCTGGATGGGCATGGGGAACCCCACCGCGACCCTAATAGAGGATAAAGCGGAAGATAATGAATGAATGAATGAATAATTCTAATCAGGGTGGCACGGTGGCATAGTGGTTAGCATGTTCTCCTCTCAGCGCTGGCGATCCAGGTTCGAATCCCAGTCTGGGTGGAGTTTTCATGTTCTCCCCGTGTCCGCATGGGTTTCCTCAGGGTTCTCCAGATTCCTTCCACAGTCAAAAAACATGGATTTAAGGTAAATTGAGTACTCTAAATTGCCCCATACAGTGTGTTTTTGTGTGAGTGAGTCAGTGAGTGAGTATGTGCCCAGCAAAAGCTTGGCGCCCTGTCCTGGGTGTATCTGCCCAGCGCCCGAAACGTTCGCCCCTGGATGGGCATGGGGAACCCCCCACCACCACAACCCTAGTAGAGGATAAAGCGGAATATAATGGATGGATGAAAGAATAGGGTGGATTTCCCTCCTCCGGTTTCCTCCCATAATTCACAAACATGGATCAAGATAAATGAAATGCTCCAAATTGCCCCAAATAGAGTGTGTTTGTCTGTGTGTGTGTGAGAGAGTGATTGCCCAGTGATAGATTGGCACATTGTTCTGGGTGTATCTGCCCAGCTCCTAAAGCAATCTCCCCTGGATGGGCATGGAGAACCCCCCCCCCCTCCCCATGACCCAAGTAGAGGATTAAGCGCAAGATAATAGATGAATGAAAAAGATTAGAACCGTCACACCTTTATTGACCCTGCCCCCCCCCCCCCCACGACCCTAGTATAGGATAAAGCGGAGAATAATGGATGAATTAATAATTCCGATCTGCAATTCCTCATTGTGTTCCAGCATACACACACATTTTATTACAAATCAAAAAAAAATGCCCCATCGCTGACCCTTCTCCAACGTGTAAGGGATGAATTGGAATATTGACTGTGAGCTTGTTCTTTTTCATCAGATCTGAGAACTGCTGTTTAGAAATCCTACACTGAAACTTTTTAGAAGACTGCAGGTTGTAAACTTTTGTTATAAGGACTATAAAGTTTGGTTTGAGTCAGAAGGAGATGTTTAACGAGGCTGTGGTAATGAAATTTTGGGTGTCCACACACTTCCCACTTTTCTCCCACATTTCACTTTGAACACACACCACTGTAGGCACTGAAAACCATCCCGTCTTTGAACTTAAATTGAATTGTTTCTTGTGGCTGAACTGTGTACCTGGCTTAGTGGTTAGCATGTTCTCCTCCCAGCGCTGGGGATCCAGGTTCGAATCCCAGTCTGGGTGGAGTTTTCATGTTCTCCCCGTGTCCGCATATTTTTCCTCAGGGTTCTCCAGTTTCCTTCCACAGTCCAAAAACATGGATTTATGGTAAATTTATCATCATCAGATCTGAGAACTGGCGGCACGGTGGCTTAGTGGTTAGCACGTTCTCCTCTCAGTGCTAGGGAGTCCCGGTTTGAATCCCCATCTGGGTGGAGTTTCCATGTTCTCCCCGTGTCCGCGTGGGTTTCCTCCGGGTTCTCCGGTTTCCTCCCACAGTCCAAAAACATGGACCAAGTCAATTGAGTTCTCCAAATTGCCCCATTTAGAGTGTGTTTGTGTGAGCGAGTGTGTGCTCAGCGATGGATTGGCGCCCTGTCCTGGGTGTATCTGCCCAGCGCCTGAAATGTTCTCCCCTGGATGGGCATGGGGAACCCCCCTCGCTGATATAGGATGAAGCGGAAGATAACGAATGAATGAATGAATAAATGAATGAGATCTGAGAACTGCTGTTTAGAAATCCTACACTGAAGCTTTTTAGAAGACTGCAGGTTTTAAACTTTTGTTATAAGGTTTGAATCCCCGGTTCGATTTTCCATGTTCTCCCCGTGTCCGCGTGGGCTTCCTCCGGGTTCTCCGGTTACCTCCCACAGTCCAAAAACATGGATCAAGTCAATTGAGTTCTCCAAATTGCCCTGTATAGAGTGTGTTTTTGTGTGAGTGAGTGAGTGAGTGAGTGAGTGTGTGCCCAGCGATGGATTGGCGCCCTGTTCTGGGTGTATATGCCCAGCGCCTGAAACGTTCTCCGCACCGCGACCCTGATATAGGATGAAGCGGAAGATAATGAATGAATGAATGAATGAGATCTGAGAACTGCTGTTTAGAAATCCTACACTGAAACTTTTTAGAAGACTGCAGGTTGTAAACTTTTGTTATAAGGACTATAAAGTTTGGTTTGAGTCAGAAGGAGATGTTTAACGAGGCTGTGGTAATGAAATTTTGGGTGTCCACACACTTCCCACTTTTCTCCCACATTTCACTTTGAACACACACCACTGTAGGCACTGAAAACCATCCCGTCTTTGAACTT